>JAASGH010000058.1:0-94475 GCA_023334155.1 Globisporangium heterothallicum | reverse complement strand
TTCCGGTGCGTTATTCTTGAACCAAGTAGCAAAAGATACACCGAGGCAAGGTTCACGACCGTCAATGAGATCAGCGAGACCGCGTAGAAACCTACGCAGGTGTCCATCCAGACAAAGGCAACACATGCTTAGGTCCATCCAAATATCCACATCGGCGAGTCGACTAGCAGTCCCTTCTTTCAACGACCTCATCGAGAAGGTTGCTGTGAAAGAATTACGAACCTTGGAGTCGCTCGCTTGGGTGATGATGCTCAGAATACTCGAGAATCCTGTGACCTCGGCAAGAATGACGGTTCTTTTCAAACCTGTGTAAATACGTTTTTGCGTCTGTCCTCACATCCAAGTGAACTCCAGCAACCATCGTCGCGACCTAGCACTGTATGCGAACCTGTGCAAGTGCGTACCCTGATGGTACACTATATCCTGTGTAAACAGATATGCAGGTTGTGCTTGTGGTGAGGAGTGGTTGTCTGCCACATTTGGAGCCGGCCATTTCCATTTTTGCGAGTCCTGCCAAATTGGTCGCGAGCAGCTCCGCGATACCACCTACAGATGCTCGCAGCGAGACGCTCCCTATGGCGTCAGGCGGCCACGGTGGCGACCCCAGTGGTCTCCGGCGGGATCCACCACGCACCTGTGCGCAACCTGCCGCCATTTCTTATGCGCGGAAACGCGTCAGCGCCGCCATTCTCGACGATGGTGCTGATTGCCAATGCGCAATGTCCCGCGATGCGCGTCCTCGTGCCCAAGAATTCGGCTGCCGCGTTCAAGAACAGCACCAAATATAGCAAGCGATCGCCGTTGACCACGCGGTTCTCGACCTCGTCGCCGTCTTCACCTGCTGGCAGCAATAGTGGCTCGCAAAAGGTGGTCGCGGTGGTGGAGAAATCGATGACCCAGTTTGAACGGTTGAAAGATCTGTGGCGCAAGTACGGCATTGTCGCGATCGGCACGTACTTCAGTATGTACGGCATTGTGTTGGGATCGATTTATCTTGCGATCGACCAAGGATGGGTGAGCACGTCGAAGCCATCGCGCTCCGACAGCGAGGATCCCGAAAACAGCGAGTTCAATGTCGTCACCGCGACGAACAAGTACGATTTGTTTTGCTTTTTGCGTTGCGCGCATTTTTGTTTTCCTGATTGAATTTTGTGGTGCTATTGCAGATTCGTGACGTTAGCGGAAGACCTCGGCATCGCAAAGTACCTCGAAGTGGAGCATGTGAACGCGAAAACGGGCACGTTCTTGATCGCTTGGGTCGCGACAAAGTTCACGGAGCCAGTGCGTCTAGCTGTCACATTAGCGATTACGCCTCGAATCGCTCGCTTCTTGCGCAGAGCTCCGAAGATTCAACCAAAACCATGACTATACAGCACGGAAAGCAATGGTGTCAGTTGCGCATACAGAGGGAGAAAGAGCGGAGGCGGAAGACCCATTGGAAAAAGACGCTTTTCGCGACGGAAAGATGCATCAGAATACACGGCAGCACTGCAGATGAGAGAGTGAGGATGCGATAATTACACGGAATAGACGCTCAAATGTGAACATCAGTGTTGGATTCCATGGACTCGTTTTGCATTGTGCATGCTCACGCGCTCCAAGGAATGAGCCTCTTCATTCGAATCCCGGACCGAGTGCGTGAAGAGGTCGATTCGATTGTGTTTGCTGGGAGGAAGGTCGTGAAAGTGCATTCAGTTCAGTGGATGCTCGCCACAAGAGCCGTTCGTTTCTGAATAGTGGGACCCCGCCGCTCCACTCGCGACCTTTCGGTGCTATACATCCTCGCGCATCGATCTATCTTCCAAGTCGAGTGCACAGCGCAAGTGTTTGCAACAAGAACGCGACGTTTAAGACAATCTGCTCTCGCACCTGTGTGTGTGTGCGTGCGCGTTCTCAGTGCAGGTTGGCGCGATGGCAGGAGAGCTGCGTTGTTGAACACATATCGAAGACGACAAAAGAAACATCAGGAGAGTCGAGCACTCGGCAGCGGGGACCCAAGAGTAAGCAAGCATGAGCGACACTCCACCACCGTAAGTGCCCAGCTGCCATCTCAGTCGTGCACCTCATACTGCGAGAAAAGATCACTTTGATTGTGGCGCGTCAGACGAGGTCCCCCACCACGCGGACCGCCGCCGGGTCAGCCACCGGGTGATCCTGGAGGATACCCACAAGCACGGGGTCCTCTACCAGGACGAGGACCGCCAAGAGGTCCTGCACCAGGAGGTCCGCCGCCAGGTACAGCTAAACGTTCCCGTCAAGTCCGTTGACTAAGAGTTATGCTAATGCGTTACGCATGCCCACTATCCTAGGAGTACCTCCAGGAGCTCCACCAGGACGCGGTCCACCACCAGGAGCTCCACCAGGACGAGGACCACCACCAGGAGCTCCGCCAGGCAGAGGACCGCCGCCCGGAGGACCGCCAGGAGCTCCGCCAGGACGAGGACCGCCTCCAGGTATGATATCGATTGGTGTGCGTAAAAGTACTGCTGCAATTGATCTACCCGCTTTTCGTTGCACACCGAACAGGAGCACCACCTGGATTTGTCCCTCCTGGTGCAGCACCAAGAGGATTGCCTCCAGGAATGGGACCACCGAGCGGTAATGCTGGCACGAATGTTGTTGTGTGGATCGCATCATTCTGTCGCTCACTTCGAATGGTTCTTTTGGGCTGTCATTTCGATTAGGTGCACCTCCTGGAGCAGTAGGAATAACACCTGGGGGACCTGCTGGTAAGTCGCTATATTGGAAACAGATCAAGTTTTTATGGCGACCGATTCATTCGCATCGACATGCAATGTGCAGGGGCTCCACCAAGAGGACCTCCACCGGGAGGACCGCAAGGATTTCGAGGACACCCACCAGGACAGCCTGGAGGTGCACCCCCTGGGATGGCGCCTCGCGGACTACCAGCAGGATTGCCACCAGGAATGGCACCCAGAGGAGCTCCACCAGGTATGGCGCCACCCGGGATGCCAGCAAGAGGACCTCCTGGTGGTCCGCCAGGAATGGTACCTCCAGGAATGCCAGGAAGAGGTCCCCCAGGTGGACCACCTGGGATGGCACCAAGAGGACCGCCTCCAGGGATGGCACCTTCTGGAATGGCGCCACAAGGTATGCCGCCAAGAGGACTCCCTCCAGGAGCTCCTCCTAGTATGCTTGCACGCGGTGCTCCACCTGGAATGCCCCCGAGAGGTCCACCAGGGATGCCACCACGAGGTCCACCAGGGATGCCACCACGAGGTCCACCTGGAGCGCCACCAGGTATGCCACCTCGCGGTCCACCTGGCATGCCACCACCACGAGGTCCACCTGGAGCGCCACCAGGTATGGGACCTCGAAGTCCACCAGGTTCGTTTACAGCTTTTTGTTTATGATAACCTTTCGCCTCGCAGATAGAGCGGTCTCATCACGTTTACGCGTCGTGCGTGCTGTTGCTCAGGGTTCCCGCCACGCGGTCCTCCAGGTCAGCCACCATCGGGTGTGCAAGGTACGATAGTGTCCCTTGAATGTGGTGGTCTTCGCAATGACTGCACGCACATGAAGTACTCACGTTGCATTGGTTTTTCACGCCCTAGAATCGCTGCCAGTAGCGCTTGCAGGTGATGTGGTGCTTGCTTTACTATTTGCATTGGAGATGAGTTCGGATTGCCTAATTGAACTGTCCGTCGAATCGGTTGATGGTCCAACTTCACCTTTATGGCGCAGATTCCCAAGAAGGTAACGTTGCATCCGTTTTTTGTAAATACGAGCACCGATGTCGCCGCTGACCGCTCATTCGTTCTCGCTTGGATGGTCTTGTTGACGCACGACCAGGTCCGCCACGTGGACCACCAGGATTTCCACCTCGTGGACCGCCTGGTGCTCCTCCTCGAGGACCTCCAGGTATGAGTTTGCACTCCACAGCACATGCGTTCCGTTCCACGAGTCCCTCTCGAACTGACTGCTCGCACTTACATAGGAGCACCACCTCGAGGTCCACCAGGTCCTCCCATGGCAGGTCAAGTTGGTCCAGCGGCACCAGGTGGCGCGTTTGCTCGATTTGGAAAGTTATCCGTCAAGATTCTGCGCGCGCTAGATCTCAAGAAGCTTGGTATGATGGACACCGCGGATCCGTACGTGAAACTTACCATTGGGGCACAAAATTTCCAAACCAAGGTGCAGGAGAAAGGCGGGAAGAACCCGGAATTCAATGAGAACTTTGATTTCAACATTTCCACGGAGAAAGAATTGGTGCTCGAGATTCTCGACAAAGAAAGCAATGGCAAAGACCGTTTTATGGCGCACGTGAAAGTGGATATCGTGCCGTGGCTTGCGAAAGGAGGGTTTGAAGGAGATCTCGATTTGCTGGACGCCGAGGGCCAGTCTGGGGGAAAACTCTCGGTTGTTGCTAAATTCGCGAAGCCAGCTGCAGCGGCCGGTGGACCCATTAAAGCCCCACCAATGGCACCGCCGATTCTTTCTGGTCCAGCAGTTGCACCGCTGCCACCGGGAGCCAATGCGGTGTCCATTCCTGGCGCACCTCCAGTGGCTCCATCTGAACCACCGCGAGACCCGAACGGTAAATTCACGGACAAAGAAATCCTGGAAGCATTCCAGGCATTTGACTTGGATCACAATAACTATGTCGGAGCTGCTGAAATCCGCCACGTATTGATCAATATTGGCGAATCCCCCACTGACGAGGAAGTCGACGAAATGATCAAGATGGTGGATAAAGATGGCGATGGTCAAGTCAGTTTTGATGAATTCTATGCCATGGTCACGAAAGGGAAGCAGCCACCACCTGGCTTGGGTGTTACTGCTGCTGCGTCGCCCGAGAAAATGGCAGGTGCTGGGAGCACTGCAGCGTCAGGCGCCCAAGCGATTCAGCTCCGGAACCAACGAAAAATGGCATTGGAAGAGTTTGCGCGTGACAATGGCATCAAACCGGAATCGGTCAAGAAGGCGTACAAGCGATTCCAGGCGACAGATAAAGACGGATCGGGCCAGATTGACTACTCCGAGTTTTGCGAGGTCATGCAAGTGGATCCGTCGCCTCAATGCGAAAAGGTGTTCCAGCTCTTTGACAACGACAAGACCGGTCGCATTGACGTGCGCGAGTTTATGATCGCGCTCTCCAATTTCTCGGGGGCTGAGAAAGATGAAAAGCTCAAGTTTGCGTTCATGGTGTTTGACGAAGACGGCAATGGCGTCATCACTCGGCAGGAACTCACGAAGATCCTCAAGGCGAACCACATGGCGTCGAATGAATCCGAAGTGGCGCGGAAAGCCGATACGATCATGTCCCAAGGCGATAAAGACGGCGATGGAGTGATCTCGTTTGATGAATTTGCGATCGTGAGCAAGAAATTCCCGAACATTTTGTTCCCGGCATACACGCTTGGAACAACAAAAGACTAACACGGAGGGAAGAGAGAGAGAGAGAGAGAGAGATGGCGATCGTTTTCATGCACTCTTTGATCGAGCAATTCGAAACATCAGCAAGTATCGTCATTTACAATGGAGGTGAAAAAAGCTGGTCGTGCTCGAATAGGCAAAATGAGCAGCAACATCAAGTTAAAGAGTTCATCATGCATCACCTTGTATAATGGATACCGATGTAATTTTCTGACTATAGAGGTTTTTGAATGGAGACGATTTCAGCAGCACTAGTTTGATGCTGTCATATAGAGGTGAGAGGACATCGAAGCGACGACAAATACCTCTATATGTTTGCGTCCCCCTCCTCATTTCTCCAACTCTCTCTCTCGATCGAATTGCGGAATTGGTTTAAGGAAGAGAGAAAGATGAAGCGTGGACGCGTGACGAGAGGCACGACGCGGCGCGTTCTACGCCGCAAGAACATCGTGGAGGACGAAGATGACGAGTCGGAGGAGCAGGAGTCGGAGGAGGAAGAAGAAGAAGAAGAGGAGGAGGAGGAGGTGATCTCGACGCCACGGAAGAAAGTGACCCGCGCTGCGAAGACCAGCGCTGTGAAGAAGGGAAAGCAGCAACAAAAGCTCGAAGAAGAGGAGGAGGAAGAAGAGGACGAGGAGGACGATGATGATGAAGAAGAAGACGACGATGATGAAGAGGATGACGATGACGACGAAGAAGATGAAGAAGAAGAAGAAGAGGAAAAAAAAGTGGATACTCCAACGCAACGGAAGAAAAACGACGCGAACGCAGCACTCCGACCGTCCACGCGTGCTTCCCCCGCAAAGCGGCAAACGCGACTTTCGGATGCGAAGAAGAAAGCAGTGACACCAGTTAAAACGAGAAACCGTATCAAGAACTCGACGGAAGAAGAAGACGAGGAGGAGGAGGAAGAGGAGGATAGGGAAGGTGACGATGCGAAGGCAGAGAAAAGCAATGGGGACGATGGGACAAGTGGAAAAGAGGATGCCGAAGAGGAAGACCACGCCATGGAGGATTCCGCCGAAGAAAGCAAGCAGCAGCAGCAGCAGGTGTCTGGGATGGAGGAAGAAGAAACGAAAAGTGATGTCAACTCGTCTGCAGTTGCGACGCCTGCTGCATCCCCCGTTCGGAGAAAAGGTAGGGATGTGCGCATTTTTGCGCGCCGAGCGACGAACCGTACCGTCACATTCACATTGTTTACGTGGTGCGTGAAATTCAGGCATTTCGATGAACACGATCATGAACTCGCCAGACCAACCGTCGAAGAATGGTGACGAGGTTCCCGATCAAAATATCCGCGAAGATTTACAAAATGCGCGATCCGATCAAGCGCTACTGGAGGTAATTGTGCCGCGAGGCGTCGTGTGGTATCGCATTGTATCTGATATTGCTCCTTCTGTGTCCTTTTCATGTTGGACAGATCTTGACTGGTGTTTGCAATCGCCTGATCAAAGAAAACAAGACCCCTAGTCGACTCTTGTCCGTGGGGATCTTAAGCGCTGTAAAGGATGATCCAGAGGTGAGACTGCGTGTGCATCGGTTGACTTTGTTTGTGCGAATGCAGGAGCTGACGAAGCATTTTCTTTTTCGGCACTATTGTGCTCCTTGTGCTGCAAAACAAAAAGCGGTTTGGTCAACCTGGAGTATTGAAGTATCTTTTGCGATTGCTGCGGTCGAAGCACTACGTTGGGGCGAAAGATCAAGGTGGGGTGAGTGATCCTGGTGTGAAAAAACCTGTCGCGCAATCGACTACTGCTGTTGAAATGATGGAGATCCCCCTTCCTGTTCTTGTGACGAATCTGCTCGTTCAAATAATGATGGTACGTCGGTATTTCGATATGCCTGTCCGCTTTGTGTACGTATCGAATGGTGAGTAATGGTTAATATTGTGTGTGTGCGTTTTGAAGAGCAAGAGAGATTGGCCGGTTGATAGCGTCAAAGTGTTTTTGGACGACTCGCTGTACTCTCGAGTGTGGGTGGACCATGAACTCAGTCAGCGTTTTGTGCAAAATGTGAAGACTATTTTGCATGCGGGTGACACCAATGACGCGGTCCAAGCACCGGTTGAAGGGGACGTTCGGGACCGATTTCATGGTGCGCACATATTTCAGGAGATGCGAGATTTGAGTATCAACCACATTCGTTCGCGTCTCACGGAGCTGGAGAAGGAAAAGACAGGAAGTGGGGGCTCCTCCACAGCCGGTGGAGGAAGCACTGCTATCCGAAACATTATCCTGACACTTATCGACTTCGCGAGTATTCCGCAGGCAAGGGTGCTTGCAGCTGAAAACATGGAGGCATGGCTTCAGAATCCGTCTGTGAAAGGTCCGACCAAAGAATTGCTGAACAAGATTGTGGCGGTAAGCAACCTGCTGTATCTCCGTGTTCTTTTCGCCTCGTCCACTGACCGAACTGTTTGTTGTGGCTCATTTAATACTATCAGCAATGCAAGTCGACCGATCAACTGGATATGTACACAACCGACGCGTTACTGAAGATGAAGCTGAAGTCGACCATGTTCCAGGTGAAACTGGAAACGATTACGCAGCTTGTACGTCAAAATCGCGCCTATCTGAAGTTGGCGCTCTCGGTGTACATTGCTCGCGAGCGACCAAACAACATGGGCAAAGATGTCGACAACATGAAGATGATTCAACAGATTTTCCGTGCCGCACGATCTTCGAGCTCGTCTGGTATTACCGGTGGCACAGATGACCTGTTCTATAAAACGCCTGTCGCGCATCAAGGAGCAATGGCGAGCAGAGAGTTGGCACGCGTGTTTCGAGAACTGTCTAGCGCCTCGGACGTGGCACCTGTGCTGAAAGCGATTGTCCGAAAGATTCTCAAGCAGCTTACGTTTGAGCAAGTCGATATCAAGTCACTATGTGTCGGTATCCTTGACAACGAAGGTCACTGGGATGTTGTGACGAAGTATGGAGACACTCGACTTCTCGACTATATGTCGCTGGTCACTGGCGTCGTCTGGCTGGTCCTGTTGATGCGAGGGGCAGCAGTGAAAAGCCTTCAAATCCAGCAGTCCAATACGACTGGGCGACAAGGAGCGGGTCCAAGCGCATTGGGAAGTGCCATGAAGCTCAGCGGCTCACAACCTATCCCACGTCGCGCAAATCAACCGGTAGGAGCGTCGAGGACTCCAAAGATGGGTTCGCGTGATGGGAAAGTCACCCCAGTTGGTGGAAGCAAGATGAAGCCGCAAGCTTCTTCTGGCGTCAGCGCTGGTCTTAGTGGCACTGTTGCTACCGGAGTGCCTGCTGTGTCGCTCCAACCCGACGCATCGAAGACTGTGAAGGTTGCTGTTCGAGCAAAGGAAGAGCTACTGCAGACCATGGCTTACGTTCAACGAGAAGCTGTTATTTGCTGTCGCGACATCTTTAAGCATTTCTCACTGAATGGTGCTTCGTCTTTCGAGAAGCTCCTTTACGAAGGAATCGTTAAGAAGCTGCTTTTCTTAGAGATCCCGTCGGACGTTCAGCCTACGGAGCATGACAAGACGTGTTTCTTGTCAACAAAAGAAGACATTCCGATTCATGAGGACACGTTGGCGTTGCTGACAGCGTTGTACAATTCGTGCCAATCGATTGACCGACTAGAGGCGCTGCGAACAATCGAAACGATGGTCTTCCGCGCAGCCGAAGGGCAATTGAATCGTGAAGCTCTGTGGCGAAATCACGAGGCTGACTTTGGGTTGTACAGCCAGCAAGGTGGGGTGATTGGTATTGAAGTCGAGAATGTCCAGTTCGTTCGGGAGCTGCTCCAGTTGACTCAGGTACGTCTGTGTCCTGTGAGCTATGTGTGTTTTCTGAAGGATTCTCACCTTCTTTTCCCCTCATTAGCTGCAAGGCGACCTCAAGATGGAGCAAGAATTTTGCCATACGAGCCGCTATTGGATCTCCTGCTCGATTTTATTGGTACTGTGCTTGATAAGGAAACGTGAATGCATACCTTCATGACTGACGTGCATTCATGGTGTACTATGTAGATTATTGGTTGTTTTAACCCCAACACTGTTGGCGATTACTTGTGGCGCGAATTTCCGACCTTGCGATGCCTCATGCAAATGGTTATCACCGGACGATACGTTTTCCCTCCGATTAATGCGCAAGATCCACTGCTCTTCGGAAGACACAAGACCAGTTTCCCCGATCTCATCAAAGGGAATCTGCAACTGCGTGATTACGAGCAGCAGGTGCTACAGCACAGCCAGATCCCAGCGCTCTTCGAAGACCCGCCGATGATGTTTGAAGTGGATGGGATTGCTCGACAGCCGCCTCCTGCTATCTTGGAGCATTTGTGTAACTTGGATCGAAAATTCAAACTTGGCACGCGATTGCGGCAAAGTCGAACAAAGGACTTCTTAATGGAGATGGTGGCGGGAAATGACGCGTGGGGTGGCGAAAGTGGCTCGCCGGAGAGTGTGTGGTGGATCGCCGATATTGTTTGCGAGGACTTCGACACCGTGCAATATCTACCGTATGGCTGCCTGTGCAAGCTTTTATTGCTTGCATATCGGGGCAAACGTCAACTTGGTGCAGTGCAAACTCCTTCTAACCAACCAGCGATGACGCAGATAATCCCGCGCTTGCTGTCGAAGCTGCGTGAGTATTTGTCTTCTGAAGATGACAACAACGGCACTGCCTCGAATGTCGTGCTGTACTATTTGGATTGCTTAACTTCGCCCGACCTTCACACTAGAAGAGTTGCTTCTCAAATCCTGCATTTCCTCACCAATGCGCAAGGAGAGGAGGATGTTTTGTCGACGCCTGGTGCAAGTGATATCGAGTCGGTCGAGGAAGAAACCGCAGAAGGCGAGTCAGTCAAGAAAGCTGACGACGGCAGCGCCATGAGCTTCAAGTGGCTACCAGCGCTTGCAAAGCTGCCGTGCTACGTCGGAATCCGTGAGCGAATATTTGGTTCTCTTGAGAGCATTCTTGAAAGAGAATCGTCCGTTCCGTCTTTGATCCTATGCGTTAAAGCGTTGCACGAGTTCTGGAGAGATAGCAGCGACGTTGACATGAAAGCAGATGCGAAGGAAGAAGGGTCTAGACAACGGAAACCTGCATTGGAGCAATCGCGGGTGCTTGCAGGTGCATTTGGAAGACTTCTATCGGGAAGAGAATTCATCGCGAAAATCCTACTCAAAGAGAACGAGATCTACACGATTATCCTGGAGGTGCTGTGGACCGTGATCAAGCAGCAGTTATTGGCTCCTCCGTCGCTCAAGTCAAACTCGGGGATCAGCTTTTCCGACTGTAAAGTGTTTTACGTGGCTGATGGAGCACACACTGTGCGTGAAATCAAGTTGCCTCTCCATGTTATCCACGGAGCGATCCACGTACTGTGTTCTCCTCATGCACGAGAAGAAGAAGTTGGTGGCTCGGGAGACTCCAACTATTCAAAGCTGAAGCAAAGCTTATTCCCGAAATCGACGTCCAGCGCAGCTATCATTTCAAGTACCGGTCTAATCGCTACAAAGGATTCACGCTTATATCCAGACCACTTGCTAGTGAAACTTGCGTCGTGTGCACCCAACGAGCATCTGTGCTCGACTGCAGTGCGGGCGATGAGCAGCGAAACTTTGTGGACGTTATTGCAGTCGTCCGGTTTGAGCGAGCAATGTCTGGGCTCCGTGTTGCATTCCCTTTGTGAAATCATCAAAGCGAACGAAGGAAAAGCGATCTCTGGCTTGATTGGAGCGACTGCTTCGCAAGACCTACCAGCTGCATCTCTAGTGCTTCAACGTCATCTGAATGCTTTCGCCGATGAAGGAAGTAGCAGTTTTTCGTCGAAGTCTGTTGTGGATAATTTCCGTCATGTCCAAGCGTGGCTGAGAGTGAAATCGTCACGTGGAACCGAATCAATGGAGGTTGATGAAAGCGAAGAGGAGCTGCTGCTCTGCAAAGGCTTCTCAACGTCTCGCAGTAGTCAAGCTCCTCGTATTGCAATTCCAGCAGCTCAGTCTTTCTATACGCAGGTTCGTGCTCCGAGTAGAGCAGAACCTCGCAAAGGCAGCTCGAATGATGATGGAGTGACGACAAATAACAGCTCTTTCCACAAAGAGCTGGACGTATTCAGGAGTCACTACTTTGGCACGCAGACCGTCCCGGCTCCTGTGAAGGCGTTGTCTGATACTGCAAAGAAGGAAACGCAGGTTGGCGAAGAGCTGCTTCGTCCAGGACACGACGGCAGCTTCGTATTGAAAATGTCTAGTGCCCTTCAAGGTACCTGCTCTTCGATCCCCACCGCGCAAGATTCTTCTTCGGAATTGTGGAGTCTTCATATTGCTCTACTGCACAGTTTGCGCTCCTCGTGCAAATCAAACGAGTCTACCCCACAGCTCGCGAAAGCGCTTCTTTCGATACTCGGCCACATCGTTGGATGCTCGAATCCGAGCCATCGCAAGGATTGCTGCGAGTTTCTTCGCCAAGCGTTGGACAACATCCAAGACTCGTTTTCATACGCAGCAGCGGTTGCCTTTGTCCGAGGTATTGTTCAAGTTGGGACAAGCGCTGGATTGCACGAGCTGGACGACACCTCTGCCTGTAGTGACGTGCAGATCGCCCTCTTGCTGATTGTAGACTTCGTGTCTGCAACGTTGGCGCGCTGGAAGTCGAAGAGGTCTCCCCTTCAACTGGATGCTCTGACGCTGCAGAGTGTGGTTGTTTTGGTGAAAGACGTCCAAGTGCTACACCATCTGAACACAACGGCGACCCGAGTTCGTCGTCGCGACCGACCACGTGAGAACCCTGTCGATCTGCTAACAAGTTTTGTAACAGGTCAGAAAGATGCGAGCGTCTTGGTCAACGTTCTGGATGCTGTGGTGACGTCAGATCCTCATTTTGTGGCGTTGCGTGGCGTGGTGACGGTGCATGCGGCTGTTCGTCGAGAAATACTTGGAGTACGTGTTGTTTTCTCCCGCTATGCATCTTGTGCCAAGCTAACTTACCTTGTGCTGTCCGTCAGGCTTTATATTTCCAGAACCCGTTGCTGGTTGCAGCCCAGCTCGACGCATTGATACCAGGCTGGGAGGTGCTGATAAACCTCAGCCCAAGCAACCAGCAGCAGGATTGCGTGCGGATTGGAGAACGCAGGGTGATTACATTCGTGGACGACATCCTACATGACCTTCACCAGGAAAGCAGCGACGTCATCGACCGTTTCCGTGAGATCACGATGCGGTACCCATTTTTGGTTTTATCGCGATTCCCAAAGCAGCTGCTGCAACTGTTTGGCACAATGTCGCTGACGCAGATTTACCTCAACAGCATGCTCTTCCAAAATGTAAGTCAAATTCCACACAAACCGCGAAATGTCGAAGCGAATCCGTTGTTAATGTGATGTTCCTTCTCCCCTCTTAGATACTCAATGCGATGGACATTGTTCGCCCCCATGTGCGCTCGCAGCCCAGCCTCTTTGCGACGTTTTGCAAGTTTATGTTTGAGATTCTCGAAGTGATCGCGAACCACCAAGCTACCGAGTTCCACCAGCTGATCACACGGATCTGGGATATTTTCTACGATGCACTCGTGGCAGACTATGATCTCGCGAGTGAGCAAATCTTGCAATCCGAGCGCAGGATTGTGCTGGGCAGCGTCATCAACATCTACGCATCCTACCCTGAAACGGCAGCGTTTGGTGAAATCCTGGAGAACTGCCGCAGTGAGAGAAAAGTGGAAGCAGCACTGTTGGCATTCGATTCCGTGCGAAACAAGCAACTGTCCACCGCGGAGCAGCATCGCCAGGTGGAGCAATTTGTGAACCAGCTGAGTGCAGCAGACGACGTTGTTGACTTGATCGGGAACGACGCAGACCAGGTTTTCCAGGTGATCGATCAGTTGTGCGCGAAAAGCCAGCAGCAGGCTTCAGCGATGCCGTTGCTGCGTCGCTGTGCTGCGCCTCTCTCGAAACTGTTCTTTACGAGTAATCTCACGAAGGCGATGATGAATCGATTGTGCCACACCCTGCTGAACTTGATGAAGACGGACTCCGCGAGCATCGCGGTGATTGTGGATCAGTATGTGCACTGCTTGCGTGCGCTTCGCCCCGGTCTCAAAGAAACGGCGGTGGCGTATGTGCTGGAATACCTCGCGTTTGCAGATACGTATCAGCGCCGGCAGATCCTGCAGCAGCTCTTTGACGATCCTAGTGATATTGCAAAGTCGAAACTGGTCGCATACTTGAAAAGCACCGCCTTCAAGAGCAGTTTGTTCCCGTTCGCTCGCGCTTCGGAAGGCGGAGTCGTTGGAGCTGCGTAACCAGAGTGTGTGTGTCTCTCTCTCGAGCCAGAATCAGGGGTCGTGAACATACTGCAAAGACGGAAAAGAATGGCATCGATTATTCTCGCTTGACTTGGTGCGTTGCTCGAGGTTTCAACCATGCGATCGCTAGCACACTCGCTACGATACCCACAGCGTGTCCAGAGAGAGCACCGTAGATGCACGTCAATGGCCATTGCTAGAGGTATGTTGGCAAGTAAGTGCGCCGTGGCACAGAACAGAATAAGAAGTGAGCTTTTTCTAATGATGTTTGAGCAAAAACTGATGGTGCTTTTTTGCTGACGTACCTGCCACGGTCGATCCCAGTCTAAGGGGATCGGAAGCGCTCCAATGTAGGCGCCAAAGGTGGCACCGATTGCTGTACCTGCGAGGTAAATTTCTTCCTGAGTGTGTGTCCTGTCAGCGAACGTGAGTGGATGGAGACAACCGCGTTCAGGATCAGACGTTTGTGCGGATTTCCTGATGATGCACAGAAGAGAGAGCGTGAAGACACCATACCTGAGGTTGATGAGAACTGCGACCCAGTCTTGAAACTCGAATCCGAGACAGATCGCTGCGGGCAGAACGGAGAGACTCGCGAGCAGAGTCGCCAAGAGGTGCGTTTGCACGACCAATCTACCATTCACCCAAAGCATTCAAAGTGTCAGCACAGTGTAGATACTGGCAGTGTGTTTGCAGTACACTCATGTCGGTCGTTTTCTCTAGTAGAGAGCACTCACTCATTAAGCGGAGCACCAAACAGGAAGATCATCACGTGGAAAAGCACGGAGCCAACCCCCAGAGCGACGACACCGTGCAGCACTTGAAGAGCCTGCCAACAGCCAAACACGCACCATGAGGATGAAGATCGCGAGCACGGCCACAATGCAAACGAACGCTACTGCATACAGCCCATACGGTGCTCCTGCTCGTGTTTCTTGAGTGGCTGCTGAAGAGCGACATGCTCGTGACCAGCATGAGCGCCACGACGCTTGCGACAACCGGAGCGAGACCAGTCGCCACATCGTCCTCGAGTTTCTTCCCAAACCTGCACACACACACAGACAGGCATAGACCATCAGGAACAGCACAACTAGAAGCAGCAGACGGTGCAGCTCTACTAGCAGTGCATACAGGAGTCGCGGCAGCGCAATCGCAGAGCACCAGGGCAGCAGGAGCTGCAGCAACACAAGCAGCATCTTCATCCCAGGTTGCGCCATGGTTGTGCGATATGCCAGATCGACCTCGTTGACAACCCTCACATTCAATGTTGCCCGAACGCGATGTAACCCATCATCCATGAAACGTAACCCCAGGCTAAAACTGTAAATACCCCCAAACTGTCCTTTTTGTACCTATAATTGCTTCGCCACAGGAAAAAAGAAGCAAAAAGCGTGATCGACTCGCGATGGCGTTCTCGAGCATGAAGCGGTGGCAAACGGAGACGCCGCAGAGTAGCCCCGCGAAAGAAAGCGCAGTGTCCCCCGTCGCGTGTCTCCCCGCGTGGCCCTCCATCGACGCCGCGAATTTCACGAAAGTGCAGCACACCCCATGGACGAAAATGGTACCACTTGCGTCTTCTCCACAATGATGCCTGTTGCGTTGAAGGATACCATTCGTGCTGTGAATATGGCGCTGCATGCAAACGCAATGGCACTCACTACTACCGACATCGGCTCTTGCGGGATGCGTGCTTTCTGCTTTAGATCCGTACCCCCGACGCGTATCATGCGACACACAACACGATGCCGCCAGCACAACAAGGTAACGTAGTGCTGCTAACCTCGTCGATCAAGTCTGACACAATGACGATATTGCGGCCAATGATACAAATCTCTCTTTTTCTTTGCTCGCTCTATGTGTCGGTGGCAGTTATTAGAATGGAGCCCACGCAGAGTTTGCTTCGGATGGTCTACCAGAACAGCGATAGAAAGGTCAGTGGAAGGAGCTTTTGGTCTCATGGAAGCGCGAGGCGAAACGATCTCTCACTTTCCACGAGTGCATGCATATTATGTATGTATTGGCATCGTGCGTTGTGTAGACGACAGGGAAGCGAGAACACCGAAAGGAGGAGGCAGAGTCGTATCCGTCGATGCTCGGGGGTCCACGGCCACCGAAAGCGCAGCGATCAGGGTAGAACGAGAGAAGTCCCAGACACTCTCGGGAGATTTGGGGGAGGGAGGCAGTAGAGACGTCTGTCGCTTGGCAGTCCGCCTTCACGCTAATTTTGACGCTTTCACACAAGCTTAGGTATGATAGATAATTTATGCTGCTCGTCAACCTTAGGTTGCTCCAAGTCCAATCACCATGACGTTTTTCGCATTCGTTCCTTCCCCCCCATTGCCAAGGCTGCGGTGCACGATTCCGCAGTTCTGTCGTCACACACACACTACACCTCTCACACGCTGACAACGAAAAGCACAACTGAGAGTTTAACGACACTTTAACCCCAATCACAAAGATCCAACTGCTCAGGAGACTAGGTAGCTAGTCCAATGTCGACATCGTCGTCAAGCTGAGCGAAAAAGCCGTCCATGGCGTTTGGCGAGAGCAGCGTGTCGGTCCAGTTCAGCAGATTGTTCACTTCGTCTTCATCGAGCGATTCCTCAAGGTCAGGCTCTGTGGTTCCTTCGGATCCTGTTGTTGCTGCTGCCGTCGCAGGCTCGTAAGGCTTCAGAAACTCCCATTCTGATGCAACCACTGGTGCTGACAGGTGGGGACGGATTGGGGGAAATTGGCGATCACGCGCGAGCAGTCCTTCGCTCGCTGATGCAGATCGTTGTGTCGTCTCCTCCGTCTCGGAACCGGGAGGAGATTGGTGTTGCTGCCGATGGTGAATGGGTGGTAATCGCGAGCTCGTACTGCTAGTTTCCGTATCCGTAGGAGCTGTATCCGTGGTAGGACGTTTGGTTTCTGTTGCTGCTGCTTTAATCCACTTGGAGAACGTTTGCTTCCGTCGCTGAACCTCTTCCAACGCGGAAAGTTGCCGTGTGGATTTCTTCTTCTTCTTCGTTGCACCCGGTGGACGTGACGGTTGCTTCACAGCGGAAGCACTCGCGTTGTCTTGCTCTTCATGGGTCTCCTGGTTGCTTTGCTTGGGAGACTTGGCTGAACCAAGCGTGTTGTCTCGGATGCGTCGACTTTGGCTCCTCGACGTGGCCGACGCGGAAGTTGCATGACTGGACACGACAGACTGGGACGACGACGGACGTTCACTGGGTGAAGCAGCAGCTCTGCTGGACGTCTCTCTTCGTGCCGAAGCAAAGACATTTTTGGACTTGGATGCCAGGAGCAACGACGGCAGCTTGGCCATCATTGGCTGCATCAGGTCTCGTATCCTGTCCCAAACCATCATCCGAGTCATAGCGTGGATTAGCAACTCATGTGTGTGTGTGTGCATGTATAAAGCGTATTCGTACCGCGCTTCATCTCCTTGAGGGATTTGCTCGCGGAGCTGGTCTTCCCATTCTTTCCGGAGCCGCTGGATCGTGTCGTCCTGGATCTTCGCGAGGCGGTATTCCTGCCACGGACCGATGTACATCGTGAGAGGAACAAAGAATCCGCAGTCCCCTCTAGGTCCAAACGAGTCGTGTGGTAGTCAGTCAGACGCAGTGAGATGGAGAAAAAAAGGTCAAGACCGAGCGCAATTGCAGACAATCAAACAAACGGCAGATGCACACGCACACACACACACACACACATACTCAAATGCAGCAGCGAGCGCTTTTTGTTCTTGAGCATGTGGATGCAAATCGACGTCTTTTCAGAGACAGCTATTTTCATCGCTTGCATCCTCGCTCATTCGCTGAAATGTTCCTATTAAAAAAAAAGAAGCACATTATGAACCAGTTGCGAGCGTCTCGGAATCGCACTTTATCGGATAGAAACGCGCCTTTTTGATGGGTAATGCAGGTCTGCAAACATTATTGCCATTTCTGTGCGTCGGATCGAGTCGCCAGAATACGACCTGCACACAAAGGGGAGAGCAAGGATGGTGCGACGTGCATTGGCAGCGAACGCGCCTGTGCTCGTGTTCAGTGCGCTGTGTGGTGGCGCAGCGTACGCGGTGTTTTACGCGCACTACCAGCAGAAGACAGAGAAGCAGGTGGGTGCAGGAGTGCAAACTGAATGCAAGGGATGTGAACTGACAGGATGTGCTGTGTGTGGATGGGATCGGATGTCACTAGAACATGCGCAGTGGTGTGCTCCGCGACATCAAGCGCGATCGGATGAAGCGACGAGAACTCGAGAAGCAGCAGCAAGAGCAGCAAGAGCAGTGAGTGCGACCGAAGATTCAGTTATAGACACACGCATCCAACATTGAGATGAACAACAACAACATCCGTAACGTTTTGAAACACAATGGCGAAATACACCATTAGACGACGCAAAATTGGGTATACGCCACAGACGATGGCGCGATCTGCGTCCCATTCACCAATCGAGTCATGGAGAACACAGTGCAGGACGCTCGCTCACATTGTGCTCGTCGACGCGACCGCGTCGTTCCGTCCATTGACAGACTGGGTTACGAGTTCGCACTCTATTGATAGCCGCGGATCCGATCGACCACCGCAGAAATAGGTTCGCGCTGGTCACTCGTTTCTTTTCCAAGTCAGGCGATAGAGCGTGTCGCATGCATGACCCAAACATCGCAAAATAGATCCAAGCAGCAACAATAGCGTCAACCTCTCTCTACGTTCAACACCGCATCGTTCGCTCGGCAACGGATGGATAGTTGCTGCATTGCGCTTTGATCGACAGCTCTTTTTATAAACAGTGCTTCAGAAGGAAAAAGAATGTCGACGATTCTCGATCGTCCACCGACAGAAGCGGAAAACACGAGCGAGCTAGCTTCTTCATCCTTACCGACGACACCCACCACACCAAGCGACGACAATGACGCGAGCCATGCGCGCGATGAAAAGGTTGGCAGCAGCAGAAAAAGTCTAGGCACGGCGGTCGACGCAGTGGTCATCCAACCTCGAGGGCTTGCTCTGCCTCCACTGCATATCCCAAAGCAAGTGTCCATGCCGATTCCGTCTCTGGAAACCACCAAAGTTGGTCCGCAGAACTTTGAGAAAATCCGCATCCTCGGTGCTGGCGCGACCGGACGAGTGTACTTGGTGAAGAGCATTGTTAGTTTGCTCCCCCTTGCGTGACGTTGTGCACTTGCTGTGGCCACTCCTTGTTTTGATGAAACGCATCGATCGACATATTTGTGTCTAGGGTCTTCAAACGGAAGAGTTCTACGCCATGAAGGTTGTCAAGAAAAGCGAACTCGTCAGACGCAACAGGGTGAGCAACCCACCTGTCTCTCGCTCTCCATGCAATAGTAGCACCCGCTCATACACACACCATCGGTACCTCGTCCACAGGTCCAGCGCATTTTAACCGAGAAGCAGATCCTGTCGGTCGCCAACCATCCCTTCATCGTCACGCTTCATTATTCGTTCCAAACCGCAGACTACTTTTACTTGATCATGCAGGTGCGTTTTGCAGCATTTCTCGCCGATCTGCTGGTCCTCTTCCTGCAACCGCTCCTTAACATGGATGCATCTCTTTGCTCCCCTTGTGGCAGTACTGTGCGGGAGGAGAGTTCTTTTCGTTTCTAAGGCGCCAAGAGAAGCATCGACTTCCTGAAGCACACGCCAGGTTTTACGCAGCGGAAGTCCTCGTCGCACTCGAATATTTGCATTTGCTCGGTATCATCTATCGAGACTTGAAGCCCGAAAATATCCTTGTCCACGAATCTGGTCACATCATGCTCTCCGATTTCGATCTCGCCCACGAGCTCAAGAGCCCATCAAAAGTTGGCGTGTCTCCTGTCAACTCCTTCGCCACTGTCACTCGGCTCAGCAGCTGCAACAACACGACCACCGCCGGGTCGCCATCTCCTACTTCTTCCGGCTCAACAGCGTCCTTGACCCATTTCTCGCATGAAAACTCGCTTTGGTTTCGGATTGTCGACAGAAAGAAAGCCACAAAGTCTCCCTCCGCACCACCATCACAACCGAGATCGTGCTTCCCATTGGCATGTTTATGCGGTACACCAATCACGTATCCAATGATGGATACCGAATCCCACATGGAGGAAGGAGAGAAGCGAATGTCGTTTGTGGGCACCCACGAGTATGTCGCGCCGGAAATCATCGCAGAGGAAGGATACGTCGGGTCCGTGGATTGGTGGGCGTTCGGCATTCTGCTCTATGAGATGATTTACGGCACGACGCCATTCAAGGGCTCCACGCAACTCCAGACTTTGGAAAATATCCTTGACCTTACCGACGAGATCGATTTCCCGACTGACGTTGAAGTGAGTGCGGAATGCAAAGACTTGATTCGGAAACTCCTCGACAAAACAGTTCGTCGACGCTTGCAAAACCCGCTTCATATCAAGACGCACCCCTTCTTCAAAGAAACGGTTTGGCCATGTAAGCCTGTTGCGCATTGTCCGCATCTCGATTGCGAATGGTAGCGTGAGCACATTCACACCTGAAAAGCTGACTGACTTGCTGTTTTGTCTGCCGCATTGGAATCTAGTCGTTCGGCATCAGAAGCCGCCGATACTTCCCGCCTTCGTGCACTCGCTCAAGGAAAAGGCATTTTCTCTAGAAGAGATCGACGCGTTCGACGATGAGGTGTCATATGTGCAAGGAGCGTCAAGTCCAAACACACCGAGAAGAAAAAACCGAGCACCTTCGTCTTCACCCTCAAATGCGACAGTAGGAAACCAGCCTGAGGTATCTCCGTTCAACTCGAACACATCACCGGATCCAGCAGCTGCTGGTTCTCAAAACCACCAGCATTCGCGCACGAGCACGTCCGAGAGAACGATGACAATGTCTGCATGCGTGAGTGACCACGTTGCCACAAACGCACAAGCGGGTCACCTGCACGAAGTAGGAAGCGAGTCACCAGCCAACTCGAGCATCAGCGCATCTTCAGTGAGGTTGCACAATTTTGAGTACGCGGGGGGATCGAGACCTGGATACTGGAGCTCGACCGAATCCAGCCGTACACTGAACCAAAAGCTGTCGGAAATGCGATTGGCAACGCGTGAAGAGCCATCAGATTCACAATGCGAGTGAGGTGGTAGCGGGAGCATGTCTGGACCATATGTTAACAAGAGCTCGCGCGCAATTACTATATTCTATTGAGAGTCCACTCAGGCGTTTGTTTTTCTTTCCCGCGTCCTCGGAATGGGTTTCTCGCCAGACACTATGTCCGTCGTGGCACGGATGAACTCTTGACAGCGACGCTGGTCAAGATACGCATATCTCAAGTGGATTCTCTGGATCCACGCATTCCAAAATGCAGTGGCTTCGACGCCAAGCTGTTTGCCTTTCCCTGACGTGTTTCCAGCAGAGACAAAACTGGATCCCAGAGCGGTGATGACCCGTGCCAGAATCCATTGCGGTCTCAGCACCTCGCTCTCTTGGTCAAAGCTGATATAACAGAATGCCATCAGTTCTAGCGGATACTGCAGAAAACGAAGCACCTCCGCATTAGAAAGAGACGAGAGACCGTGATGCGTGCACAGCGCATCGAATTCATCCAGCATCTCCGTAAGCGAGTTTTCCGCATCTAGCATCCCACGCAACATCGACAGGTCAGCGAGATCAAATGCCACAATCGTGTCGTTCATAACCTCAATGGCTGAAGAAATACCATCGGGTGAATCGTCGACATACTCGACGACCTGATGCGCGCACCCAAACACGAGCGTCCACACAGGTTTTGCCAGAACACGAGCCTCGTCTTTAGGTTGCATGAGACTCAGACGACGAAACAGTTTCTGCTGAAACGGGAGTATCGCGAGTGGATTTGCCGATTCGCTCGCTTGCTGTTGGTTCATGCGCACCCAGATCGATACCCATTCGCGCAGGAGCTTGGACACACAGTTCTCGAACTCCAATGGCAAGTAGAGATAAACCACATAATCCACAAATGTTTGCTCCCAAATGTGGCTGTGGAGTGCGACGTTTTCCAGCGACGCGACGTGCGACTGAGAGTAAAGCAGTGCGCTCGGAAGCCACGAGGAAAATCGCACAAAGATTCGGTACCCAGGATCTGCCGCAATCTCGCTTTTCTTGGAGTGGTTCGCAGCAGTCCTCGTCTGAAGGCGTGTGGACAGGAAATGACCGGTTCCAAGGTATGATTCCGATGCCACCTCAACTCTTTCCTCCCAGACTTTTGCACGCGCAACCTTCAGTGGCTCAAGCTGAGCAAATAGAACCTCGCAGTCGTCTTCACTGGGACGCTCGAGCACACCGTCCTCCTTTGCCGTACATGGCAGCGACACCACCGACAGAATCTTCTGAGCGATTGCTTCTACGCTTGCATTCCAGTCACTCCAGCTTGCTTGCAGAATTCGAGACTGTGGAAACGAAGCGGTGCAAAGCAGCGCAACCAGCAAGTAGCTGTGGGATGTCATGTGCGTGCCATTTGACGACTCCATGAGCAAGTGCAGACTTGACAGCAGCTCGTGGACCGGTACACGTGCGCGAGACAGCTCTGCGTGGACAATGCAGTCAAAGAAGCACATCAGCCAATGCTGGACGGCTTGCCCGTCGAACAATGACACGGACCATGTCACATCGTTGCTGCTGAATATCGACGACGCCGATTGAACGATGTGGAGCGCGTTCGCTAAACGGTTCGCAGGAGGGTCAGAGAGGTCGTCATCTATTCCATGGTGCGCTTGCAGACCCGCATCCATGTACAACAAGCACTCCGTGCTGAAAATCAAACGAAGGGTTTCGATCGCAACTTCGACCAACAACGAGCTGGAGATTCGCTGCGCCAACTCAACGAGTCCGTCTCGTGCATCCACAGACTTGCAGTCAGCAATGGAGTTGATCAGGATATCAGTGAGCTCGCACAGATCGGGAATCACGGACGAATACAAGTATGATCGGAATAACAACTCGAGTCGGACGACCGAGCTTGAGCCACTTGAAGACATGAAAACACCTCCTACGAGGTCATCCTCATCCTGGTCCTCGTTCGCAAACGACGACAGCGACGCACTCAGATTCGGGTTCACTGGAGTCACAGCCAGGCAAACTTCGCGGAGGTACTCATTTGGCAACCAGCACGTCAACCTGTTGCAAAGAACTGCAAGATTAAGTTTCGATTCTTTCCCGACTGCAGCCCGTGGATCATTCAGCTCCATCAACCCGACCCACCGCTTCAGGTGCTGCACCAGCTTATCAAGAGCCGGTCGGTCGTTCCGCAATCTCTCCATCGCTCCTCGAGTTTGCAGAATACCTCCAGCGTTCACTTCATACATAAAACCTGCCAGTTCGTTGTCCGAGTGGGAAATGGGAAGAAGCCTTGCATCCGCATTCGGCAATCCTTGAGGATCTTCCAGCTGGCTCTTGATACCTGACAGAAGACTGAACAAACTCTCCTCCAGATTCGGAGGACAGTTTGTTTCGTTCTGAAGAACTTCTCCAAGGAAGCACAGTACGTCGGCATGCTCCTGAGCTAGCGCTTGGTCATGCTCGTAAAAGTACAGCAACTCAGGAAGAAGCTTTAATCTTGGAAAGCTCGCTCGACCCCAGTTTCTTGCGGATTTGCCATCCCTAGCTTGCGCATCAAAGATGTCCCAATCTGCACAAAAGCGCAGGACATCTGCAGCAAACGCGCCACTGCCATGCACTATCCTCATTTTCTCAGTAGCTTGGGAAACGATGTCAAAGAAACGATCTCCTTTATTCGTCGCGATTTCCTCGCTTGATGTCGCAACGGCAGCTTCAATATGCGAAGCCAAGGCTGGGAACAGCAAACGCTTCAATCCTCGGCGAAACTGGACCTCAACTTCCATGCTCCATGCTCGGCGCTTTGAGCAGAGTTGGCTGCTGAGTATCTGGGCGATAAGCTCGCACAGCCAAACGGAGCTGCAACTTCCAGCTATCGAAGAGACGGTCTGTTGGACCGCCTCCATATCGACTTCTACTTGCACAAGCCGCTGTCGAAGCAATCCGCCACTAGATATAGTCGCCCCGTTCTCAGCAACGACAGTACGAATAATTTCTTGCGCATACTTCAAGTACGCCATTTTGAACGCAGCGTCAACTTCGCTGCCGACATCAGCGATTGTCTCGCAGCACAATCGAAGTCCATTAAGCCAGATCAACCCCTTCGAACCTGCACCAGACGGACACAGTTCACACAACTCGTTTGACCGAAATAAGCGATCCCATTGAGCGCAATACGTCCGTTCCGATTGATCATACAACGAATCCGAAAAGATGCAATAGAGAGCATGCAAGAGCTCTAAAAGCAGCCCGCCATTTCCTGGATCGCCATCCAAATTGTCTTCCGCGCGGTTCACAAAACGCTGTCGCTCCGAATCACTCAACAGATCCGCTAAATATGAGCGGCAAACAGCCGACACGGTGCCCGTCGATGCTGAGGATCTGATCGTTAGACCACCGAGCGCCACAGGTGCTGCAACCTCAGACCAAACTCGCTTGAATACGAGGATCATGGCAAAAGAGTCCACCTGAAGAGTTCGTAGAACCTGGCGAACAATACGGTATCCGGGGAGATCTGTCGTCTTGATATGTCGACTTTGAACCGATGCAAAGAGGTCCGTTTTCGCGCAGTGAACAATGACATCATGAAGCGATATGTCTTTCCTGCGTACACAGCGCTGTAGCTCCTTCTCATGTATTTTCCCCCACAAGGTTGCTGTAACATCTGTGGGGAAATCTTCTTGCAAAACTGTGCGTCGGCAAATGTGCTCATACTCTGACATGCGTATCCGCCAATCTTGATGCATTGGGGCTGATCGGTCGCTGGGTCTGCTCGCAAACCTCTGGATGGTTCTATCATGGATGTCAATCTCTCGGGATCGAAAGCGAAGTGCCACATCTGGTCTCACCAATACGTTGCGCAGAGACGCCAGTGTCTTCATCGCTTTGTTCGCCTCGACTTTATACCCATCACTTTCAAACCCATGCAACATGTCTTGAAGCGCACTCACTAGTCCCTGGAGCTCAGTCCACGGAGGAGAAGCTCTTGTCACGATAAGAGAGCGTTCCTCCGATTGGCAAAAGTCGCATCCTCCTCCTGCAGTGACCAGCTGCGGTCCCGTTTGCGACTGCGCTGCACCTGCCCACACGGTTTGCCTTGCACTCCTCTTCGCTACAGCCGCAGTAGACGGCGTCGCCACCGCTGCTCCCGCTTCCAGCACCTCATCCTGCAAACTCGTGCACATATCTTCCATCAGCTTCTGAATCTCTGCGGATCGCAGTTGCTGTTTGCACACCACTCGCAGCACCATTTGAACCAGCAGCATTCGGGCACGCATCGGCAGCGTTTTCTCGTTCTCCTTCCGCAACAGCACATCACCGAGACCGCATCGAAATGTGCTCAACACAAGCAACTGCACCAACTCTTGCTCACCTGTATGCAACAATCCACACTGGAACAAGTACACGCACAGCGAGTGCACACTCTGCACGACGACCGCACGGCTTCTCGCGTATGCGCTTGACGACAACGACGGTGGTTTCTTTGCTTTCATCTCCCGTCGCTGTTGAGCGAGGTGCGCTTGCCATCGCGAGAGCACATATTTCTTGAGCACAGGGTGTCGTCGGAGATGCGTCCATTCGTCTGGAAGCGGGTGCAGCTTGAGACACTCGCAGAGTGGGTGCTTCAGCAGCGGGTGGCGGGGATGGTCTCCGAGTCGTGTCTTTCGGGGGAGCGATAGCTCGGAGAAGAGCTTCTGGACGCCGCGATCGAGCGCTTCGAGTGCAGTCTGCATGCGTCCACCAACTCGCTCATCACAGGATGAAAATGCGACCACCATTCTGGATCATTTTTAGAGATGGCAATAAAACGTCGACATTTCGAGTCTTCGATATCGATTATTTCATCCTTGGGATGGATAAAAGTGAGGCTAATGCTGGGATATTTTGTGCAAAACGAGCAGAAAGCGTACATTATCGACCTGTGTGTCTTGACGACAACCGAATGCAAAATGCCGAAAATGGCGACTGCAAGATCTTCTTTTTTGTGGAGAATGCAAGGATGCACCAGATGATAAAAATGTACATCTACCATTTGGACACCTTTCCGCATTCGACATCTACCACTGGAACGCAAGATCAACAACGAAAACAAAGAATCGAAAGCGAGTGGTGCAAACGTAAAAGCATTGAATGCGCTATCGAAAAACGTGGAGCTTGCGAATGAATGGATCTACAACATATAGATATTCACACAGCCCGTCTCCATTGTCGAGCGAGGAGGGAACACGCGAGAATCGTTCGCTGCTTCCGAGGGTAACCTGGCGACGGCGTGTGCACAATCGTCCTACTTAATATTGGTAGCCACCTCCGTATGGGTTCACTCCTGGCATGCCGCCCATGCCCATTCCCGCGGGTTGACCATAGCCCTGACTCATGCCCATTCCTGGTTGCGCGTAGCCCTGCTGCATCCCCATCGCCGGGTTCATGCCCATACCGTATTGAGCATTTGGATCGTTGAACGCGGTTGGAGCGATAGCCAGCATGGGCTGCAGACCTCCACCCATGCCGTACTGGGCATCCATCGCGGCCGTCTCCACTGCTGCTTCTTGCTTCACACGGGTGCGCTCATCCAAAACCTTCACCTTCTCGTTCAGGTTCTTGATGAACTGGATCATGTACGGCATCACAAAGTCCACGTATCCGTTGCGCCAAGCGAGTTCTAATGCAACATCAGGCTTGATCAACTTGTAGCACGTGAAAAGGGTAGCACAGAAGCACTCCTTGTCCTGCACAGTGACGAAGAAGCGAAGAATGTCTTCCGCGAGCTCTGGATCGTCCGAATCAGACGCACAGTCGATGCAATCCTTGTACATCTTGTCGAGCTTCGAGAGCTTCACAGACTGAGAGTAGCGCTTGTTCTTTCGGTACAAGTAAGCAGCGATGCGACGGAACTCCAGCAACTCGTGCTTCTCCAACTTCTGCGCCAAAGTGATCTGGTCAAAGTTGTCGTACGAATCGATGGAATCGCGAAGACTCGTGTAATCTTCATCCTCCACCAAAATCTCATTCAACGCCTCGTTGACAGCAGACAAGTTCTCTTTCTGCACGTCCTTCAAGTACTCAACAACCAAAGGAAGGTTGTGGGTCTTGCGAAGTTGGTGAACCACGCGAGCATGGTCCAGGTTTGGAGTAAGCACTTGCAAGAGACGAGTCAGCTCCAATGGGTGCTGCTCGAGGTAAAAGTTAATAGCCTTGTAGTGGATCTCCTGGTTGCGAACCTTCTGGATGCAGTCCAAGAACAGGTCGTGAGCAAATGCCACAGGGTGGTCGACCATCGTGCGGACAGCATTGTCAAACTGACCGTCTTCCTTGTACAAGTACACGGCGTGGTCCCAGTGGAGACCCTTCTCGCAAGCACGCAGCACCTTCGACACGTTCATTCGCGTGTGGAAGATCTTGATGTGTTCCATCAACTTGGTTGGGAGGTACTTCGAGTACAAAATGGCAAGCTCCGTGAAGATGCCAGCGTGAGCGCCTTCCAGCCCAAGACCTTGTTCCATCAGCTTCAGAAGCTCAGTGGAGTGACCGCGACGTTCGTAGTGCAAAATCAGCTCTTCCAAGTGATCAGGGTGGACCATAATGTGCAACCCACACAAACCAGCAAGACGGAACTCGCCAACATCAACACAGGCGTAGTTCACTTCCTTCCACGTGCCGACAGAGTTAGCCTTCGTCGCAGCATCAACAGCCTCTCGGAACTTGCCGAGACGGACGAAACAAATGGCGAGCTTCGCGTTGTTGTTGATGTTCTGGAACAGCAGCTTCGCAGCATTGTACATGCCTTCATCGTAGCATCTTTCACCAATGTTTTGAATTTGAGCGACATTTGGAGCCGAAATGAACTCTTCCAAGTCGGAGTACTTCTCGCACTTGGCGTAGGCGTAAATGAGGGACGTGTCGAGGTATTGCTCCTTCACAGTGTTTCGAGCCATCTTCAGGTATGGGATAAGTTCACCGTAATCGTTCGCACGCTCAGCAGCCGCAATGACATCGACGTAGGCACTCGCATCGTTCGCCTTGATAAACGCAGACAACGAGTCGTGCACCAGGTTGCGGTCAAGTTGAGATTTAGCCAACTTCGACCAAACCTCGGATTCGTTGCAGCGGTCAGCAAACTCGTACGCACGCTCCAGATCGTTGATGTTGTCCAACAAGACGGCAATGGCATCAACATTGTGCTTGGTCTTCTTGTAAATGACGAACGCTTCTTCGTACAGTTGGTATTGCTCGCCGACAGCGATGCGAGCGATATCAGGACCGTCGAAGTTGTCCAAGCGGTTGACGTAGTCCATCACCTTCTCTTTGCCTGCCTTGATGGCGGTCAAAATCAACAAGTTCTGCAAGTTCTTGTTGTTGGAGAAGTCCGTTCCTTGAAGCACAATGCGCTCAAGAAGCTCAATCAACTCGCTCGGCAGCTCTGCGTTCATGAACGCACGCACAGTGGTAGACACCTCGTCCGGGTTCTTGGTTTCTGGAAGAGCAGTTTGAACAACTTGATCAATCAAAGCGCGTCTGTTTGGAGATTCCGTCTCTCCCTCTTCTTGCTTCACGAGGACTTTGCCCCACAAATCCAAATCTTGACGCTCAACGAGGTATCGAGCCAAGTCCTTAAAGAGCCCATTCTCGGTAGTCACTCGAATGAGGTCTTCGTCACAAGCACCGCCTGCACGACGGTACGCCAAGAAAGCAAGCGCAGGGTCCAGCTTCTCACAGAACAAACCAACAACTTGCGAGTCGTAGAACTGGTTGTTGATCAAAAACTGCTGTGGATCCCGGTTCAAGGTCACGTAAATCTTACCGACCGCATTGTGGGTTGCAGTTTCGGTGTTGCCTTGAGACACACGAGTTTCCAACCACGGTTGAAGCAAGCGAAGACGGTTGCGCTTCTCAACTTGCTCGACCAAGTCGTCCACAGGACATTGCGGGATTTGGTTCAGCAAATTCTTAATGTAGTCTTCGTTGCAGTCCAAGTCGAGGAGCTTGCCGATCACAATCGGAGTCTTCTGAGGACTCACCTTCGTAACGTACACATCAATGTACTTCAACAGGTTGTTCGAGTACAGGTATTGCGTCAGTTCCTCCACAAAATCGTAACGATCGCAAACGTGGATCAATGGACGAGGATCTTGAAGCTTCGACTCCTTCAAGAACTCCTTCACACGAACAGCGTCGTACACAGACGAGTCTCGGCACACACGCTCCACTTCCTTGAACTGACCCATCTTGGTGGCAGCTTCAATGTACTTGAAGTGGACATCTGGGTCTTGCGAGAAGTTCACGATTGATCCCAAGAAGTAGTACAAGCCGTCGAACGACTTGAACTTCTCGAAAATGTCAATCAACTCCTTCCCGCCGAGTTGTTCAGCATATTTCGTGGCAACTTGGACAACAATTTGCAAGTTCTGGCGCATGTTGTGAGCCAACAAGGCATTGATAAGCTCCATCGATACTTCGCTGGTCAACGTTCCGAAGAAGGTCACAATAAACTCGTGGTTGATAGCTTGGGTGTTCACAACAACACGCTTGAGGTCTGGAAGCTCAGTGTAGTGCTCCAGCGCACGTTGGAAGAGCCCAGCCTTCTCGCACAGAGCAGCGATTCGAGGCTTATCGTAATGCGAGAACATGTTGTTCGACAAAATTGCATCAGCGACTTGAGGAGATCCGCCAAGCAAGTTGATTTCCAACAAGCGAGTTTGCAAGTATCCTTCTTCAGGACGGTTGTTCTTGAGGGCTTCGAGGAGGAACGCCGTCGTCTCCTGGATGCGGTTCACTTGCATGAAGATATCAACGACAGAGTTCACATCGACAAGCGGACCATTGTCGGCAACAGCCAACTTCTGCGCAAAATCCAATGCGCCTTGAGGGTTAGCACGAACCAGGTTCTGCAGCATAAACGTGTAGTCGCAGCGGAAGTTGGTCTGCACGGCGTACGCCACAATCTTGTCGAACTCGCCGCGTTGGACGAAGCAGTTAATCACCTTCTCAGGAACTTGCGCTCGAAGGTACACCGAAAGAGCCATCGTCGTATCAGATTGGGCGACAAGGTCACCCAGTTCCTCGGAGCACTCGAGCTTGTCTTCAGCGAGCCACTTCTGAAGAAGCTGCCCGCGTCCTTGCATCAAAACGGGTCGGGCAAGCTCGATGGATTCCATCTTGTTCAGCGTCCCCTTCTCCAACAGCACACTGAAGTACTGGAGAATAGGTTGGGGCTGTCCAGGTTGAGCAGGCATCTGCTGGAACCGCTGAATCGTTTGAGGAGTTCGCAGAGCACCTTGCGGGGAAGCAGCGGCAAGACGAGCAGCGCCTTGAATATCGTTCACCGACACCAGACGGTTGAACTCGGTGAAGTAAAGTTCTTCAGCGCCAGGCAAGTCCAAACGGGTAGCCAGCGCAAGAGCCAGCTGCGAGTCTCGCAACGTGTTCACGACGTACGGCACAAGCTTTGCTCGGTTAATAGCGAACTGCAGAAGCTGTCCACGTCTGGTGATACCGAGCATACCCTTCGACTTCGACTCGAGAGTGGTCACGAAAGTGGTATCCTGGGACACGCGAGCGCGGTACAGAGGCTTACCAGTGTGCGCGTCGAAAAGGAAGAGGTAGCCCATCTTGGTGATCATATAAATAACGTCGTCATTTGGACTGACCAACATCGAGACAGGGAAATCGTTTTGCGCATCGGCAGCGAACGGGATGTTTTGGGGTGGAAGACGAAAGACGCCGCCTGGAGCATCTCTGTCACGACCAACTTCCATAATGAACAACTGCTGCGGGGTGTCGCCCTTCGTTCCAGCGAACACAAGAACTTGCCCCGCATCCGTTCTTCCGGGAGGCGTCATCTCGGCAAACGCACCAGCGTGACCCTGAAGAACTTGACTCACTTTCTTCTCCATGGAGTAAAGCTGCATGTTACCAACGATTCGCCCGCCGTCTCCTTGGGCAATGCCAACCAACAGCATCCAGTTGTTGTCATGCGAAGCTTCGTAGCTGATAATCTGAGTTCCTGCACCGAGACTGGCATGTCGGTCGAAAATCTTCACTGGCGCCGAATCTCCTTCAATACTCCAGTGGTACACCGCAGATCCAGTGACCAACGCAATCAAGTTCACCGAAATCCATCGCCAAAACACCACAGGCTCGTTCATCAGATGCGATTTCATCTTTGCACGAAGCTCCATGTTGAAGATCTGGAGTTGGTTCTCTGATCGCAGTGCAATGACTTTGCTCACAGGGTTCATAATCGCAGCTTCCGCATTGATCGGTCTTCGCTGCACGCTGTTGCCCGCCGACAAATCGACAATGACCACGCTTGCTTGGCCATTCACTTGCTCGCAGACGCAAACAAATTTATCCGACTCCATCGTCGTCGTGCCAAACTTCACATAGTCAGGGTTCACGCCAACGGCACCCAACTGCAATGTACATAGCAACACAACACAGGCGATGAGTCTCCATGCGAATAACACCACTTCCCACGACATTCTATCGCTCATACGTCCGCGTGCACACTCCAGACTATTCCCGACCCCTTCTCCCCCTTTTTTTCTCCGTCCGCATACAGCTGCTATTTGCTCCTTTTTTAAAAACGATCTTTTCGCGCTGAAAGGGAGCGGGCTTCAAGGGGGAAACGAAGGAAGCACATCGAGTCTGCGTCGTGCATTGACGCGGTATGTACACACACATACACACATACACACATATGAAACTTACATTGAGGACTTCTCCAAACGTAATTGGAAGATCTTGCGCCATGGTGGTGGATCTTGCAGTGGTTGTTGTTGTTTCTTCTCTTTCTTCTTTCTTTACTGTTCAGGGATGGCTCACTCTCTTCTTCTGCTTCGAAAAGAGTGGATCCGTTGCTGTGGTTTCTGCCGCTGGAATGAGGTGGTGCGAGGTTCCCTTCTTCGTCTTCTTCGTCCCCCCTTCCGTTTCACGACTGTGCGTCGAGAAGTTGATCGCAGTTTTGTCAGGGGAAAAAGGGGGGCAGATGTGGGGGAGGGGGAGGGACGCGCGGCATCGAAAGCGAGCCGAGGTTTTTCCGACCGAGGTTTTACCAAAAAGGCAAACACACACACTCTCGCAACCGAGTGCAGAGAAAACCACTGCCAAAAAAAGATCGACTAGGAGGATCCAAGCGCGCTTAATTGTGAGTTGCCATCACGGATATCTTGAGCAACGGAAGGAGATGTGGTGTCCGTGCAGGGTCGGGAAGGAGGTAGAGAGTGGGGACAGAAGAGCGCCAGCACACCGATACTGTCGCAGTCTGACACTCGGATGGTCTTCGCATGCAGCCTTTCAGTGCACGGGTCGAAAGCGATGCAATGTGAGACGATCTCGGTCGTTAGTTGAAGCGGGAGGGTCGATCTACTTAAGCGCGCTTGGGAGGAGTGAGGCGTTTTGTGTTCGTTTCATATTTCGCGAGGTTTTATGGATCCTCGACTTGGGTGGGTCGTTTTTTGTGCTACCGAGGTTTTTCGGTTGGCCAATAACATAGCGCCAAATGTATCGCTTTGAGTTGGGTCGGCGAATGTGCGAAGGACGTCGCAGGAGAAAAGCGAGTCTTGCAGCAGCCCACCTCTCGAATGCATCGATCTCGTTTGCTCGTGTTGATTGATATTCAGTTATACAAGACACATACACACCACCACTGTTTACATTTGGAAATCCGTGGACTTTGTCAAGGTGAGTCCCTTCGCTGCCATGTCGGTCAAGAAATCCTCGCCACTGGATTCAAAGCCCGGCACCGGCGACGCGCAGTCGGTCAGAAGGATCAAGTCCGCGATGCGATCAGCTGGCCATGCCTCAACTAGGTCGCGAACAGTGTAGTTGACACAGTGAGAGAGCGCTTCACCGCAGATGACCACTTTGTCGGCGTGCTTGAGCACATTGACGAGGTTTTGGTTCAAGCTGCAGACAAAAGTAGCAGGCGCAGGGGTGAGGATCGCATTCGTTCCAATGGCATGCATGTCCTTTAAAGAGAGAGAAAAGCTCGTACCTTGTTGCAGGGTCATGGGGAAGCTCGAATTCAGCTCGCAGCGCCGAGTAGTGCTCCGTGAACGAGTTGCTGCCTTTCATCACATACTGGATTTGCTTCAACGATTGCTTTGTCCACTCGAGCGCAGCATTGCGCACATTTTCGACAAGGTTGTGCCCAGGGGTGCCAATCACACAGTGCTCTGGCCAGATGCACAACGTGAACTTGCCGCTCTTTTCCAGCGACTGCGTGTACGCCAGCACGTACTCCTTCAGCGCTGGGTCGCGTGGTCGCCACACACCATCGGCAACCTCCTGGTTCGTGATCAAGGTGAACGGCGCTGGCGATTCCCCGTGGCAGTTCTCCCAGAAAATGCCGTGAGCGATGTGGTAGCGTTGGTGCGAGTCGAGCGTAAACACCAGCTGCGACAGAATGGCGCTGTGCTTCGTGATGAACGCCGCGATGCGCTCCGCATCGTCGTTTGCCGTTGGGATCGCGAGCGAGCCGCCAGGATGGAAGTCCACTTGCTGGTCGATCACGAGCAGACACAGACCGCCCTTCGGGATACCCGCTGCGTGCTTTGCTGCGTCCGCCACGTGCGCCATTGTGGTGCTTGAGGAGGGTCGCGATGAGGTTTGCTGCTTTCTGCTTTTGGACCACGCACACTCATGCAAAAATACACCCAAATGTGAAAAACGTACCCTTTTCCACAAAACTGGACCTCCTCGATAAAGTCCGATTCCATTTTCTCAACTAAGTGCGAACTCTCTCTTTTTTTGTTCTGACTCCCTCAAATGGCTACAGGACATGTCGATGGCCACAGATTGCACCAGCTCTTGGTGTGCGACAGATCTATTGTGTGACGATACCACTCGATGCGGCTGAAAATGGACCAACCGACCTGATGTGCGTCTACCTCTACTAGTCAGCCATGCAAGTATATTGTATTACAGTTTGGATAATATGGACTTTGCCATGAGATTCTTATCGAGATGTCGGAGCAATTGCTGCGCCACGTACCGCAACAGCACCAACTGCAGCACCCGATACAAAACGCTCGCAATGGTCATGCCACGCTTGAGGACGATCAGCAGCACCATGGAGTACCCCAGCACTTTGGCTTTCTGCTGCATGGACCAGTGCGCTGGTGGGATCCGATCGGCAAACTGTTTTAGCGTTGGGAACATCGTCTCTTCCACCAACGGCCATTTCATTTTGCCGGCTTGCACTTTTGCGATAAAGTGCACCAGTTCTGGAAGATGCGCTCTCCAGGATCGCTTTTGGGGGAGTAGCGTATAATCAACGAGGGGGAGTGCAACGCGCGAAAACACGCCAGGGTCCATTTGACGAATCCGAGTAAAGTCAGAAAGCGACGCACTCCCAATCTTGAATAGATCTGCAGCGATGGAAACAACAAAGACATGCGTTAGAGCGACCTGCAGCAACGGATTGAGGTAGATCGTGGCGTACCCAGTTGGTTTTTCTGGCGTGCTTTCATAAGCGCTTCACGGAATCGCGCGCTGCAACCAGCAAGCAGTACCCTGAGAAAATATACACGCAATACAGGCAAACGATCACCAAACGTTCCGGTACCAACTGCGCTGTTCAGTGGCCGTACATGATAGAGTCACTGCAAATCCACGTATCGCTTTTAATATCCAGCGGCAATTTGCGCAACGGCGTGGATCCAGCCATATTTTTCAGTGTCAAGCGCAGGACAAGTTGATACGCTCTGCAGATGGCAACGAAACGTGCACAACGAAAGTGTGAAGTCTGCTGCACAAACAACTGGCAGATGAGCTGTGCATCGTAGATCCTTACCGGACAACATCGTATTTCCGACCGATCAATTCACGAGCACATCGTAGGAACTTTTGTCGCTCTTCTTCGACCATTTGAACACGGAGAACCTGCAACGAAATCCACTCGTCAGGTTAGAAAGTTGGCATTCTGGCGAAACCGAAGCAGCAGCTCAAGCGTACAACTGGTTGGCGCTGAGGTAAGAGCAGACGCTCGAGCGGCATTAATCTTGCCGACGGCATGCCGACGTGCAGCACATGCGTCGCGTCCAATACAACGACCTAGACACGGAAACACCATGCATACACTATGTCAGTATTGGAATGGTAGTTCGCAGCGCCTCAACGTTCGATCTCGAAACTAGAATAGCCTACCACATGATCATAATCGTTGTTCGTCAAGTACCTCCCCATCGAATACAGAAATCCACTCGTTGTAATGAAGATTAAATCGCCTGCAATGTCCAGCAAAGTGAAGGCAAAACAATGGCGAAAGCGTTCAGATACGTGGACGTTCACTTCAGCCAATACCAGTCCATACCTGGCTCCACCAACTTGGCAGCTTCACGCGCAGAATCCTGGGCTTCTTTCGGCGACCTGCCAAACGCAGTGAGCAAAAGCGTTAACACCCACAGACTCGTATCACACAAATACCCCTCCATGCACACATAGAGATCCGCCATGATATGGTAGCTGCCATGCAACAGCGTACCGTTGGAACTCGTGCTCATTGAACTGCAAGCTGTTTGGCGCGAGCACTTGCGCGGCCGACTCCACCAAGCCCCCAAGAAAGGAATCCTTCCCCGTCAGCGGATCGTCTTCTTTCCCGCTCATGGTGGCAAGTGCGGCGTGAAGAAGATCCGCACACAAGCACCTCCTCGCTCCAAGTCAGATCCACCCAAACGGTTAGTGCGCTCTGTCAAGTCATCTGCTGCAGCATCGTCATCGATCGCACTTTCGCAATGGATACAGTACCGTCCTCATTACAAGACTCGCTGATATTGCATCCGTACAGTACTTCACTCGACTACTAGCCCCCTTACAAACGTTGAACTAAACTCTTCGCGACACCTTCATGCGACCTTCGCACCACACACACACATTGTCCGATCCCACCCAACTGCACCTTTTGGAACCAAACCGGCTCCCTTGCTGTTTGTGTTCCTTTGGCGCCGTCCTTCTTTCCTAATAGGCACAGCCCGAAGGAAAGGAAAGCTGCCTCTGTAGAAACACTACGTACGAAGCGAAAGCGTGGAAGGAAAATCTGCATATACAGAGGGAAGGACGCGCCGCCATCTCCCCATCTGCCGCAGTTAAATCCCGTCTCTCTTTCTCTCTGGTCAGCAGTCTGCTCTGAGTGACGCGACGAACGCGGAGACGGTCGAATCAACTAGGTGCGCTGGTGCATTGAGCGAGCGACCTGCAGACTCTCTTGACGACGGGACCTCCTGCGTGTGTACGGCATACGACCAGGACTGTGTTTTTTTATATATACCAAGCTGCCGAGATGCGGCGGTTTACGCGAATGCCTCGCCTCGCGCTGGTGGGGAATATGGTGGTTGCGGCGACGCTGCTGGCGCTCGTGTTTGTGGTCGATAGTGGATGTGTGATGGCGAAGAGCGTGTGGGAAGAAGCCCAGCAGCAGGAGAATGTGCGCTCGCAAGCGCAGTCGGGGAAGACGACGCGGCGATTAGCGGGCACGTCCGAGGGCTACAATTTCATGTTTTACTTTGTGATCGGCGCGATGATGTTGACGTGCTTGATCTACAACATTTTCTTCAAACACAAAATGGAAGCAAATTTCTTGCGGCAGCATGCGCTCCCCGAGACGATGCTGCGTCAGGATGTGATCGCGAGCGACCAAGAGATGAATCATCTGTGGGAGTGCGAAGTGTGTTCGTTCAAAAGCTATGACGCTCACCAGACGTGCATGCTGTGTGGCACCGATCGCTGTAAGTTTGTTGCTATTTTTTTGCCTCGACTCGGAAATGTTGCGGAAACACTCAAGCCTTTGCGCTCGTTCGAATATGGTTCTACTGCGTGTTATGTTGCAGCATTCAAGTTAATAGACAAGCAGCTGAAGTCGATGGAAGAAGGCATCGACTCTGGAAGCATCTCAACGAAAGGATCGTCGAGCACCAAATACATTTTATACGTGGACGAGAATGCGAAAGCCAGCACCAAAGCGGCCAAATCCTCCCAGTCGTCAAAGTCGTCGTCGAAAATCAGCCGAGAGTTTTTCAAGCGGAAACTCAGTGGCTTGAATCTGCGTCAGCAGTCCGCTCGTCGTCGCCACGAATGGGTTCGCGAGCGGAATGATGAAGGGGAATATGTGTGGGTGCGCAAGAAAAACTATTTGGACCGCAAGGCGTTGAAAAGTCTTCGCAGTTTGTCGTCGTCGTCGCTGCGGGAGTCTATGTGCTCTACTGGAAGTACCAACTCTGTTGGTGTGGTGTCGAGAATCGTCGTGTCCCCTAAGAATCCGACCGGTCGGATCGAGCTGGATGCCCCCCACGGTGCATCGGCCAACCGGTGCTCGGAGTCGTCGCGTTTCTCGCAGGAAGAGTTGGAGCAAGTGAATGCGTTGCCGTTCCAGCAAAAGCATGCGTGGTTTGTGCAGCACACCGCCGCGATGGAGGTTCCGTGGGAATATGGCCACCTACTTTTAGAAATTGAGCGCGACAACTTGCTGCATAACTCGTGCGAGCAGCTCTTGTGGGCAACTCCAGAGCAGCTTCACCAGTCGCTGCGAATCAAGTTCGCAAATGAGCCTGGTGTCGATGCAGGCGGTCTCGTTCGTGAGTGGTTTACGCTGATGACCAAGGAGGTTTTCGATGACACGACCGGTTTGTTCTACACGAGTGGCAATGGCGACGCACTTATGATCAACCCGGCATCCGCGGAAGCCAGCGTCGACCATCTGATGGTGCGTAACCTTGTACCTCCTTGTTCATCGTCGAAGAGGTTGTTGTGCTGATTGCGCGCATGTTTCTTTCGTAGTATTACCAAGCAATCGGTCGGTTTATTGGTCGAGCGCTGTTCGAAGGGATCTTGATTGATGCTCACTTGGCTCTACCGTTGTGCAAGCACATTCTCGGCATCCCCATCACATTTTCGGACTTGGAGTTTGTGGACTATGATTTGCACAAAAATCTAAAGTGGTTGCGTGACAACCGCGGCGTCGAATCGCTGGCTCTCGATTTTACGTAAGTGCGGTCTTTTTTGTCGTTGCTATCCTTCGTTGTCGATGCTTGCTCACTGATTGTGAACTTTCAGCGTTACTGTGGACCAACTCTCCGACAAGTCCAAAACCGTTGAGCTCGTTCCAAATGGCGCGAACATCGCTGTGACCGAAGACAACAAGATGGAGTATATCGATCTCCGCTTCAAGTGGATCGTGGCGACCAGTGTATCCAATCAGCTGGCGTCATTGGTGCAAGGTCTTTTCGCTGTGATTCCACGAGAGTTGCTGTCTGTCTTTGACCATCAAGAGCTGGAGCTTCTGATGTGTGGCATTCCCGACATCGATGTTGTGGATTGGAAGTCGCATACTATCTACGTGGGCGAGCGCGACGAGCGAATCACGACTTGGTTTTGGAATATTATCGAGGAGTTCACGAATGAGCAGAAAGCTCGATTGCTCCAGTTTACGACTGGCTCAGCTCGTGTCCCAGTGCAAGGCTTCAAGGCGTTGACGATGAACGATGGTCGTATTTGTCCGTTTGCGATCCAGTGCGTGAGTAAAGAGGAGTGTCTGTATCCAAGAGCTCACACGTGTTTCAACAGGTTCGTCCACCTCGCGCGTGTCTGTATCTAACCAGGAGGACCAACCTCGATTGAAACTGACTGATCCATCTCACTCCTTCTTTTCTCGATAAACAGGATTGATTTGCCTCGGTATGACATGGAGAAAGACTTGCGGATCGCGCTATCGCTTGTCATTCAAATGGAAGTGACTGGCTTCACGATTGAGTGAGCAAGCATCCCCAACACCGGCGCTGTTGTAGAGCAAACGAAACCAAAGAAACAAAAGTCCTGGCACTGGAAGACCGAGTCCGGGAGAAAGGGGTTGATGGTTGTATTTAGTGGGAAGGAGAAGAACGCGAGGTACCAGCAGTGGGTGAACTGAATCCACTTCTCGCAGACCCGACGTACGTATGCATTCCTATTCGCGATCAGTAACGTTAAATTAAAGTAACAGCGGATTAGGCTGGTGAAGAAGAAGAAGAAGAGCACACACAACCTTGATGTTCATTTTGTTCTTGACTGCATGCTTGCAAAACAGTCATAGAAATATTGAAGGTTTTGCCTTGGTTAGACAGCAGGTCGTAAACGGCAAAAGTCTATGTGGGACACATAGCGTATGGAGTTTCGCAGGTGATCCCATCGAGATGATATTAGAGGATGTGGATGATAATGGGTAAGAAAGAGTCGCCGTCCTCCTGTCGCCGCCTTCGAGTCATAATCCATTTGACGACCGTCCGCGCACGTGCCCTCCCTCCCTCCTTCTTCCCAAGAATGAAGCAACACGCCGCCCAAGCCGCACAGGTGTGGCAACCAGCCAAGTACCTCCAGTTCGAGACGTACCGCCTGCGTCCAGCACTGGAGCTCCTCAACCGCATCCCAGCGCTGCAATCGCAACGTGACAATGAGCCGATTCAGATCGTCGATTTGGGAGCCGGCTCGGGTAACATGGGACCTGCGTTCCTGTACGTCTTGGCTTGCTATCGTCCTCGACATGCATTTGCTGCTGTGTGGCCACTGTGATCTGACCTTCACGGTTCGTTGTTGCTGTTTTTGATCACTTGTCTATAGTCAGCGCTGGCCACATGCCAACGTCACGTTTGTCGATACGTCCGACTCAATGTTGGAGCAAGGCAAAGCTGAACATGCCAGCAACCCAGATATCGACCTCAGTCGCTTCAGCTACGTGCACGGCAGCTTCGAGACCTATCAGCCCGCTTCCCCCGTGGACCTGATCTACTCGAACGCAGCATTGCACTGGGTGAGCGCTGAACGTCAGGCGAGCCTCCTGCCTCGATTGTTCTCGCACTTGAAGCCTGGCGGCGTGCTCGCGTTCCAGATCCCGGATACGCGCTTGCAACCCAGCCACCAGCTCATGGTCGAAGCTGCAGCGCAGTTGGGGGTCTCCGACCAGGTCGCGAATGTGCGTTGGGTAACCTGCGAGCGGGACCCGTCCTACTACTACGAGCTCTTCAAAAGCGTGGACCCATCGATCGACCTGGACATGTGGGCGACCATCTACGCGCAGGTCATGGAAGGCGAGAACCCTGTCGCCGACTTCACGTCGTCCACGGGACTTGGACCGTACCTGGAAGAACTCGGAGGCCGAGACCGAACGCCGATTGCCAAGCAGTTCGAGCACAAATACCGCGAACTCATCTCGCAGGCGTATCCAAAGCAGCAAGATGGTCGCACCATTTTCAACCTCAAGCGCTTCTTCTTGATCGCAGTGAAGCCATTGTAGACAGAATGCGAGAGGGGTCCGTAAATACTTTGTCGTGTCCATAAGTAACGTGTCGTTGAGATCTGTAATTACGCATGGTTGCGGTTCACTCGTAAAAAGCAAAAATACGACAGCTCACTGCACGAAAGAGTGTTGGTCGTTTCCATTTCTTACGAAAGGGCGTGCGTTATTTCCAAAATGTGCCGATATTGGACAATTGGCTCGCCACCGACAGCAACAAAAGCAAAACGCGCTCCCGATTGCCGGAGCGTCTGTGCGTCGACGCTTGCTGCTCGCGATGGGTCCGAAGAAAGGCAAGAAGGAGAAGAAAGGCGGCAAAAGTGGCGGGTCGAAGAAAGCCGCCGCCAGGGACGACAAGGACTCGTCAAAAGAGAACGAAGCCGAGCGGCTGGAGCTCGTCAAGCAGGCGAAGACGCTCTTGGAGATGACGAAAAAGGAAGAGCAGGCGTTCAACGAGTTCCAGCAGCAGCGCGAGAAAATCAATTACTTTTGGATCGTGGAGAAGAAGAATTTTGAAGACCGCAAGGCCGAGTTGCGCAACAAAGAGCGCGAGCGCCAGGATCTCGAGGAGAAACACCAGGTCGAGATTAAGGTGAGTGTGTGTGTGTAGAGATCCTGTATCGCGCAGAGTAGGGATATGAACTCAAGAGAGAGAGAGATGCGATTAAAAGTGCGTGTGTTTATCTCGCTTGCTGGTAGGTGTACAAGCAACGAGTGAAACATCTCCTGTATGAGCACCAAAATGATATCACAGGGCTCAAGAAAGGTAGACACTTGTGGTTTCTCGCCACGATATCGGTACGCCTGCATCGTTTCCTTTGTGTTGACCAAGATTGTGCCGTGCTCTTGGGACAGATATGGAAACATCGCTCAAGATATCGCAGGATGACTACCGAGACAACGAACGCGAGCTGAAAGCGGACAAGCGGAGGCTAAAGTTCGACCTGAAAGAGATCGAGTTGTCCCACGAAGACTACTTGAAGAGTTTGAAACAGGAGCAGGATCGACGGATCACGGTCCTGCGACAAGAATTCGAAAGGCACGCGAAGGAGTTGCAGCAAAAGTATGAGCGGAAACGGAAAGCGGTCCGAGACGCGCTGGAAGCGAAGCGCAAAGTGGACACCCAGAAAATTGAAGAAAAGAAGAATCTGCACATCGCGCACCTCATGACGGCCCACGAGAAAGCGTTCGGGGAGATCAAGAACTACTACAACGACATCACGCACAACAATCTCGACCTGATCAAGAGTTTGAAAGAAGAAGTGAGCGAGATGAAGAAGAAAGAAGCCCAGGATGAAAAGCTGATGTTCGAGATCTCGCAAGAGAACAAACGCATGTCCGAGCCCTTAAAGCGTGCATTGCAGGATGTGGAAAAGCTGCGGAAGAACATTAAAGTCTACCAAGAAGATAGAGTGGAATTGCGGACTGCCAAGGCGCAACTGCTGGTGCTGGAGGAAGAATACGCGACTTTGTCCTGGGAGTACGAAGTGCTGCAGCAACGATTTGCGCAAGTCCAGAAAGAGTATAACGAGCTTAACGACCAATTCCAGAGCAGTATCTACGATGTGCAGCAGAAGACAGGTCTCAAGAACTTGCTGCTGGAGAAGAAAATGGACGCGATGACGATGCGCTTGGAGCAAAAGGATGCTGAGCTGAACGAAGTGTTGCTGCATGCGAAGCTGGAGCCCGCGATTGTAGACCGAGTGAAAGGTCGGCTAGAAGACATCATGGCGAACAAGAACCAAGATCTGCGTGAGTTAGAGAAAGAGATGACCAACGTTTCCCGGTTGCGAACGGAGTTGGCGAGTGCCATGGAACTCAAGATGAGCGAGTACGGACTCCCGTTCGACGAACTAGGGTTTACAACCCAGACGAGGGGGTTGCTGCCAGGTGTGGTCGCGCCAAGTACTGCCGATGCAACCGGTTCTGCGCCGAAAAAGAAGATGCCGCATGCACCAGTCGCTGGGATGCTTTCCGCACTCTCTCCGAGTAAAGTCGTCGGAGTCAGTAGTAGTAATCAGACGTCGCGAAAGTGATCGCCGAGTAGTAAGATATTATGTGTCATAGCGACGCAAACCCTCCGCTTGTTTCCCACCAGAGTTGTACAATAAGAGTCGCTTGCTGCTCATGCTGGTCGTTTGGCGCTTTTCTCATCGAGAGGAGCTTCCAACCTCTTTGACGCAACCCGCATATCATGGTTCGGATTCGTTAAATAACGACACACACACTTGATTCAAATTCCATTACGGCTCTTGTGTCTAGCCTTGTATCTACACTGCTAGCGCTCGATTCCTTTGTCTTCAGTTGTCCTCATGAAAAGATCAAGTGAACCGTGGTGGAAGAGCCGTGAAGCACAGTTTCTCGACGCGTGCATCGAGGTAATCCAACTTGACAGCCATCTCCCGCTCAAAGTACGACAATTGCGTGTTGAGTTCATGGATCGTGGTGACTGCACCCATGAGCGGATGCTTGAGCGTGTCATTACCGCCTTCGTGCTGTTGCTGGTGCGGATGGTGATACTGGTGCGAGTGCGCCAGCATGTTGCTCATGATGTAGTCGTCCACGTTCACTTGCATCGATGCGGACGGTGTCACACTCATCGCTAAGCTCATGCCGATGCCGCTATTCCCACTGCTAACTCCAGCCGATAAAGACGTCGGCGATGCGAGCGAATGACTACTGGTGTGAATGTTGCTGTTCCCACTCGCAAGTGCGCGTGACATGTCCATGGCAGGGACGAATCGCTCCGGGAGCTTCGCGAGTTCGTCTTCATTGAGGATCTTGATCCCATGCGCTTTCTTGAACTGACGCAGCCAATTCGTGATCGTCTTGTACGACACGCTCGAGTCTTCGGACGAGTACTGCATAAACAGATCTGTGGCTTTGGTCGTGAGCGAGTCCGATGTGACCACGCGATTCAGTCTCCGCTGGCGGATCATCCACCGGTAGAGCTCCTGCTCCACGCCCGGGTGGTAGTCCGACGTCGCCTTGAGTGTTTTCCGTCGCAGACTCGAGACATGCTTGGCGTCGACACAGAACGACAAAATGCGCTCTTTGTTCTTCTTGATGTCGGACACCTGCTGTCGACTGATGCCGAAATGCCGTGCGATCACCACCGGTTGTTCACCGGCGTCCAGTCGCTGCAGCACCTGCTGCTTGTCATGGATCGACAGCACGACGCGCTTGCGCTTGTTGGACGAGCCAGTGCTGCCATTGCTCTCGTCGCCGTCGTCCACGGATAACCCCGTCGTCGCGCCATGCGAGGGTGTCGATGGAGCGCTATGGGACGGCATCTCCACCGCCGTGTGGACGTCCGCTAATGCTGCAGAATGGACGCCTACTACTGCGTCAGTCAGAGAAGCGTCTGCAGGACCCTCCATGAGCCCATTGCTGACGCCGCCGATCGCACTGGGAGTCATGCTCATCGCCACTTTTCTACGATGGAGCTCGTCGCTTTTTGCTCTTCGTCCTTTGCTTTTTGTGCGAGTGAGCGAGTGTGAGGAAGTATACGTGGTTGTTTTCCGGAAACCATCGGTCGGCAGAGCGCTCTATTGCGACATAGTACTGTGAGATCGAGGTATACCGTTGCCCGGATATGAACCATTTTGGTATCCGTACTATGGATACTCGGGTTCAGTATGGAAAAAAAAGAGTGAGATGAATGCTGCTGGGAACAACACCAATCACGGCGCTGCGAATGCTCCAGGCGACCATGGGGGAAGTGCCAATGCGCACCACAATCCCAGCCACCACTACCACCACCACGTGCATGGCAACACCCGCTGGAAGTCAGCGTCGTCCTCGCACTCGAACGTGAACAGTACGTGCGACTCGCACGCATCCTCGCTCTTTCTGCAGTTGGCATATTTCCTCACCCCATCATCCTTTTGCTCTGCCTGCTGGATAACAGCGTACCGGAATATGATTTTGCTCGAGAAGAAGCGCAAATCACACGAAGCCGCTGTGAGCGACATGAACAATGGTAAGGCGGCGTGCATTGACTGGCGTTGCTTCCTTTTGCGTGTATTGTTTGTCGAACCGACCTGACACAGTGTGTGCGAACCGCCGCACGATCGTCAGTGCTTCTGGACGAGACGCTCGCAGGACTGCGCCAGAAAGCCCACGACTTGCAGAACGACAAGTGGATGTATGAAGATGTGCGCATGTAGAATAGTAAGCAGTCAATTTGCCGATACGAAGACACGAGGCGAGCGCATGTGTCGTGGAAGATTGTGAAAATGTGTGTTTTTCATTGTCGTTACAACTGTTTTTTCTGAGCAGCATCCCCCCCACACACACAAAAAACAACAACTACAGCGACAGTGTTTTTCACGCTCGCAATCGCGTCATCAACAACGTTTTTCTGCGCTTTCTTCTTTTGCTTGTGGCTGCTGCGACTGCAATCATGATCTCGTTCTTGCATTTATTGTCTCTTCGCGAACTCTTCGAGCAACGTGGCGCCGAGACGAGCAGGCGAGCGGGTGACCGCGACGCCAGCAGCTTCTAATGCAGCGAATTTGCCTTCAGCCGTACCCTTGCCGCCCGAGACGATGGCACCCGCATGACCCATACGACGACCAGGTGGCGCAGTGATACCCGCGATGAAACTCACAACTGGCTTGTTTGGGTCGCCATGTGCCATGAGCCATTCGGCGGCTTCTTCTTCGGCCGAACCACCGATTTCACCAATCATAATGATCCCCTCGGTTTCCGGGTCGTTCGTGAAACGTTCCAAGCAGTCGATGAAGTTCGTGCCGTTGAATGGATCTCCACCGATACCGATGACGGTCGATTGGCCCAAGCCGACAGCCGTGGTTTGGCCCACGGCTTCGTAGGTCAGCGTACCCGAACGCGACACGATACCGACCTTGCCCTTGGTGTGGATGTGGCCAGGCATGATGCCCATCTTGCACTCACCAGGCTTGATGATGCCTGGGCAGTTTGGTCCGATCAAACGGGTCTTGTCCTGCTGGTTCAAGTACCATTTGACCTTGACCATGTCTTGTTGTGGGATCCCTTCCGTGATCGCCACGACCAACGGGATCTCAGCCTTGATGGCGTCGATGATCGCTTGCGCGCAGAAAGGAGGAGGCACGTAGATCACCGACGCGTCGGCGTTGGTGGCCTGCTTGGCTTCAAGGACGGTGTCGAACACGGGGAGCCCCAGGTGGGTCGACCCACCTTTCTTTGGGGTCACACCGCCGACCATGTTGGTGCCGTACGCAATGGCTTGTTCAGAGTGGAAAGTACCCTAGTGCAACACCAGCAAAAAGTCGCAACACACTCCACCATGTCAACACAAACATCGATACAAATAAGGGGAAGGGGGGAGCGGTGAAGCAGAGGACGACGGGGAGAAACATCGCATGCGACCGATAGGCATGCATACTATCGGCGCGCAAGAACTCCCCCTCTCTTTGCTTGACAACGCGGGTGATCGCAGAAACGTTCGTACCTGCTTGCCGGTGAAACCCTGGCAGATGACGCGGGTGTCCTTGTTGATCCAGACCTTGGCGGAGGCGGACATGGCGCGCGCATTGCTGGCGATGGCTTTGACGGGGGCGGCGCGCACAAACATCGTGGTCCTCTTGTCAAACTTGTGCTGTGAGCTTTTTCGCTTGGTTGCTTGTGCGGTGGTGGTCAGTCCACTCAGCAGTTTGTAAAACGGGGAGCAATCCTCCTCCTCATTCCCCCACCACAAACGAACACACCATATCTGCCAATCAGACGTCTACAGAGTGAGATTCTGCCACCTTATTTGTCGAAAAGATCGTATTTGGACCAATGAGTGTGCGTTTGAGAGCAAATCGGACGGGATTGGTGGAAACGTAGATTCAACTTCGAGTTTCGGCCAACCAAGAGACAGAACGCACATTGTTTACGAGAAAGTGAACTCCTATGCAACAGGATCGGTGCGTTTCATCTGCACTGATACATGCACTACTCGTCGTGTTAATTAACGCTCGACAAAAAGACGGAGCATCAAATGTTGGTCATGTCACCTCTGAATGTGCCAACCTGAAGAATGCATTGCATCAATTCACACGACACACAAGACACCTCCTCTCTTCTTTCCCTTGTGCGCTTACTCTCTCGCTCTCTCTCGCTTGATTGCTTGCCTAGTAGTGACTGTTGCGAATCACTCGCTCGGAACTGTTCTGAATCTTCACGACTTCGTACGGGATCTCATGGCGCAACCACAAGCGCAGCAATCGTGCGCGACGCTCTTCGTTCAAATACAGGGGTCGACCTTTGTTCAACTCGCGGTTGCGCTCGCCAAACTCTTCCCCGTACTCATCTACATACAAGCTACCAACATAGGCAGACAGTTTCCAGTACACGAGCAAGACCGCACCTTCCAGGACAAGCAGGAACATGCCACTCCCACGACCACATTTCTTCGCATGAACAGTGCACGCTCCAGGATTCGACTCCTCGCGGTAGCCATTCTCAGGCTTCACGGACGGACAGGTATTCGCAGCGCAGAGTAGCGTCCCACAGAGCAGGCACACCGCTGGACGCGCGGGGAATTGGTTGCAGGATTCGCACTTGCGCTTCGCTAGTTCCGAGTAGAACTTCACATACGCGCGCGGCAGTGATCGGAGATACCGAGTTCGACTCGACCCTGAGGCAAACAGAGAGATCGTAGAATGCATCGTGTGCAGATCGCGGCCCAAGATCGACGTCAGCGTGAAACTTCTCGCAGGCGGCTTATCGGCGTTGGCGCCAGTGAGCCACTGCTGCAGGATTGCGTGCGGATCGTTCATTTCTGCATACGCTGCTTTAAACCGCTCGACCCATCTCGATACGATCGGTCGCAAATCCGACTCGACGGACGCCAACGCGCTCAGCTTGATAAAGCCGAACCCACGGACGTCTTCCGATGTAATGCACGAAGGCTTTGCCGTCGCTGGCACTACATGCGGGGGTCGTGACTTCAGCAGGAAAGCAGCAACGCGCACCATCGGGACGACTTCGCACGCAACAATATTCAGCAGTTTCCGTTTGTCGGCAACTGGTCCCAGCACCTGCGGGAACTCCTCGGAGCACGCAGACGTAAATCTACGCAAGAGCAACTCAAGGTGATCAGCCGCCTCCACCTCGCTTATCTTCGGATCTTCGAAGAAACTTTCCATGAAGAAAGTGACATTTGTCTCGGAGTACTCTAAATGCTCTGCCATACTGCCGGTGAACTCTTCATCTCGCGTGATCGAATACCATACGAGCGTCTGAACCACACGAGCCAAGACCACCAATCGACAGATGCAAACAGCTTCCGATTCACTCTTTGCGAGCAAGACGCCTTTCACAAGCACGCTCCCTAGATGATTCAAGAGTAATGGCTTCGCGGGACATCGCACTTTTCCCCATTGACTTTGCTTCCGCGTCTGTGTTTGTGTGCTTGGGTGTTCATTTTCTAGAACAATCGAGCCATCCTTCAAGACATCGGAGCCGCCATAATAAAGAAGATGGCAGATCTGCTCACGGAGACCGTCTGCTGATGTATCTGCCGACGGCTTTGGGCGAGACAACTGGTCGAGCATTTGAGGTAAGAAGCGCATCGCCTGCAGTAACCGCTGTTCCGGCTTGATTTGGTCATTTTCTTGGGTGCTGAGGAACGTACACAGCAAAGTATGGTAGAGGGCATTGCATCCAGACGCCGTATAGCGTTCAGGTCGAGACTGCTGCATCGCTCCACAAGCCACTCGATGGATCGCCATGCACAAAGAAGACAGACCCTGCTCCAGCCACCTTTTCTGGGATGTGTTGTCTCCCCATTTCACTGGAACTGCACCGGTGGTAGGAACCTCCGACTTCTGCTCCGTCTCATCGTCACCTCTTGCTTCGCCATTGCTCGATAGCCAACTAATCATGTCTCCCTGCGAGGGCTGAGTTCCAGAAGTATCCATTGCCGAGGAGGCATCGTCCAATTCGTTCGCCGTCGTCGGGATCAAAACGTTGGAAATCGATTTACAAAGCGGACAAAGAAACTCGTTCTTGGTCACATCCACTGCATTCAGAGCATGGCGATGGTGTCCACCTGTAATCGCTCGTTGGAACTGGGATTCGTGGTACGATTTCCAGCACGTGTGGTGGACCGAGTGGCCGCACAGTCGTACGTGGATAGGAACATCTTCGCCGACATGCATTTCGTCAATCGGTGTGCTCAAGAAACGTCCTTGGTTTCCCCCATTTAATCGCGAGAAGACAGGAGAGCATTGAGCAAAGCCGATGTAGCACATAAAGCTATCCTCCGACTCGACGGAGTGACACATGGCACACTCAGGAAGGTCATCATCGTCGGTAAGTGAGGGTGTTTCTCCACCCATATCGACGTCGCCAGGATCTGCGACTGCAGTAGTAGATCCTTGCTCTTTCGTGGAACCACCTGTCGGTAGTGCCGCACTACTCTCAGCTGACTCATCTTCATCGTCTCCCCCAGCGCGTCCACCGTCGCCCATCATTGCTTTCATTTGCTCAGCAAAGGCAGCCTGCTGCTTTTGCATCTGAAGCATTGCTCGCATCTGGGCTTCTTTTCGTCGCTGCGCCAGCTTCAACTTCCGATCTTCCTCTTCCTTTGATGCTTTTTGCGTCAGTTGATACTTCAGGATCAAATCTCGACATCCATCGTCGATCCGAGACAACCGATGAAGCAACCAGTCAACTCCTCTTCCGATCTCGTGCTTTTGGTCACCGTCCAGACTCACCATATTCTCCCCTCCACTGGAAACAGACCACGGGTTCAACTTCAAGAGCAGATCAAGGATCGGAGGGTGAGATTCGGCGTAGTGGTGCACACTCGCTTGCTCACTCGTGACCCAATCCACAAAGCTCTCCACTAACTTGTTTGCCTCTTCGAGATACGCCTTGTCCGACTCCACTCCAATCGGCATCGAGGTCACGTACCGAATCTCTTCGATAACATACAGTTGCAGAGTAAACAAGTGCACGGCTCGAGAGAGCACGCTCAAGCTGCTTTGAGAGTCCTTTGTCGCTCTCCAGAACGCTTCATACACCAATCTGCGCGCTTCCGGGTGCAGAATCGATATTCTTGTTGTCCTAAATCCTGCTGGACAAGGCAAAAAAGTATTCACCATCGGGAAGTCCAGCCATGAAGAGTGCGTATTGTTTGGGCTCCCATCTTCTTGCTGCAGCTCGCGTGCTTTCGAGGAGCGAAGTCGCTGTTGGAACCAATTCTCGTGGGCAAACTCATGCTGCTTTCGCGACAAGTGGATAAAAGTCGGGCTGTACTCTGCAAACAGCTCTGGTTTCAAGCGATACTGGAACTTCCCTCCAGTTGCGTCGCCACCCCCAAATGCGGACGACAACGAGCTCGACGGCGGAACACAAAGTTCTTTCAAGATATGATCCAAAATTGGTCCGCTCGAAAAGTTGTTGGGGAACAAGTTTTCATGCGTCAAGAAAAACTCGGTAGCAATCTTTGATAAATCGCTGTGTGCACATGGACCGACGCAAAGCCGCTGCACGATCTCTCGCCGCAAATATGGTGTCAAACTCCGCAGAGGATCCTCACTTGAAACCTTTGGAGGCAGCTCGGACGCCAATTGACAAAGCAGCGTCAAGCACTCGGTTACCATCAATTCAGAGCTGCCGGGCTCTGCAGACTCGGCTTCAAACCACTCCTCGACATCAAACCGACTAGTGATCGAACGCATCATCCACTCCACTCCCAAGAGGTGAAAACCAAATTGCAGCAACAGCAAGTCCACATCTCGGAATCTCGTGCAGAACGGCGGCTCGCCGTAGTTCATACTGTGGCTGATTATCGATGACCCGTTCCGGACCCACATCCCGCAGTGCACCTGAGCATCCCAAACAATAGCCTGCAGGATGGGCTCGATCAAGTGTACTCGGTGCCAGTAACCAATGGCACTATCGTCGTCGTGGACCCAAACTGATTGATCTGGCTTGTCCGCTGATGTGCGAATCAACGAGTAAAACAAATCCAAACCAAGAGGGGAGTTGCTCAGTGTTCGAACAAGCTGGGCGATCGTACGGTGAAGGGGGAAATGGCAAGAAACCGATGTTTCGACTTGATCTGGTCGTAAGATGTCTCCAACCATATAGTCTGTTGGCGGGAAGTACTTGCCCGACGATGCCAGCCAAAAGTAATACGCCTCGAACATTGGCTTTGCAATTTTCGCAATCAACTCTTGCAGCTGCGACGCCGTTCGAGGTCCCTGCTGTGCGTCTGAACTCTTGAACGCGTTCAATATGATCAACGTAAACACATCTGACACGGTCGACGCAAACTCCACTGCAAACAGCCACGAACGGGATTCATTTTCGACGTGGTCACCAAGCCGTCTTGTTTCGGAGCCAATGCCTTGAACGTACGACAAATACAGCAAATACTGCGCGTATCTCGAACCACTCTTCTCCGAAATAAACGCTTCCGAGACGCCTTCGATTTGTAGCGCATACCGTAGATCCAAGAGCCCGCACAAGTATCGGCGATGCAGAAACACCGGCGAGTTGACATCCAGTTCACATCGCCCTGGGATCTCCGTGTCAGGTGGCAAACTTAAAAACCTTGACAACTCGGCTGCCTTCCGGACGATCAGTCCTACCGCTTTCGCCTCCAACTCTAATAAACCCAGATCCATATGCTGCAGCGTCGGAGAGTCAGATCTTTGGATCCCAAGAGCAAGAAGATCCCAGACAGTAATCTCCTTGCTCTTCTCTGGATGAAGCACGCACGCCAAGCTATCCCAAGCTCCATCGAAAGGAATCTCCATCAAATCTCGCTTCGGTCTTCTGCGCAAGGTTTCTAGCACGGTCCCAGTGACCACTTCCAATAACTCGTACTCGGACGCGAGGAGCTTCACGAAGCTTGCACGGTTGAAAAACTGCACTCCAAACGTGAGAATAGTAGAGCTCACGCTTCCAACACCGGCAGCAAATTCGCGATATAACTGGGGGTACGAGGACGTGAATGCGATCGCAAATGATTTCTTGAAGCTTGGATCTGCAAGCAGCGCCATCAGCAGACTGTGAAGAGCATCGCTTACACTTTTCGGCAAAAAGGAGTCGGCGAGGATGACAGCGCGAAGTGCTGGGTAATTGACTGGTTCGTCGGCGCCAGTTAGCGATTTCTTTCGGCATCCATGCAACGTAAACTGCAAACACAGGGGTTAGACAATCGTCCCCTGAACAAACGCGGAGTCCATCTGCTGTGCTCTTACCTGCTCGCAGATCAAGCGACAAATGCCATCAGATAGATTGGCCATCGACACAAGCCAATGAAGCAGCGAGGTCAAGACCTGCAGTTTGGCTTTGTAGTCATTCGACACGATCGAGGCGTAGATTCCATGTGCGTACAATGCACCTACAAGCTCGACCGCTTCTTCTCTTGTTGCTTTAGTCCGCACAATTCCCTGTCGTTGGCTCACGATTTCTTCTAGTTTCTTCATCTGAAACTGCAAGCAAACGACAAATCAGCTGCCATGCGCTGCAGAAAAACAAAACAGGCAACGATCGCTACTCACTGGCAATACGGGATGCGCCAAACTCAGGGCGGTTGTGAACTCCTGTGTGCTTAAATATTCGTTGTAATGCACGATAATCGAGTATCGCGCATCCGAGGATGCTGTTGCGAGTCTTTCCCTCGCCTTCTCCACGCCGTCGTCATCAATCACATACGCGAATCGAGCTTCCTCAATCGCGCTTAATACGAACTTCATGACTTCGCCAATGCAATCGCGCGAGTTCACCAGGATTTCGTGAGGTAGAAAACGCAATGGATCTGCATCTCGAGCTCCCTGAAACAGCACAGCGCATGCACACACAAGAAACAAAAGTCAGCTCCATGATATTACCCGCTGCTCGGGGAGTTGTACTAGTATTCACCTTGTGACTCGTGCAGAACCCCTCTGGCGACCATGCCTCTGTGTCTCCACAATCGCAGCATCCACCACTGTGGGTATAGTAGAAAAAGACTTCATGGTCGTCATGGTCGCTCGAGATGAAGCAATCATTGCACATCACGCACGTCTCGTCAACCTACACGTTTGGCAAAAGTGAGTCCCCACATTTTCTCCACCTTTTTCTTCTTCCTCCAGCACACGTTCAATGTTACCTGACACACACGACAATTCCACGCAATATCCCCCGGTTTGAATTCATAGGCACACATGCGCTTCGGCAGCTTCTCCAACTCTTCCAGATTGGCATCATCCAGCACACAGCACCGCAGTTGATACAATTGCAGCTTTTCTCGTTCGTCGCGATCTTTCTCCGAGTTCCCAGACGAATGGGCGTTGTTCTCCCCACTCAGCATATCGGCGAGAATCTCGCGCACATGGAACACATTCTCGTTCATCTCGGTGTCTTCTTCCTCGCCTTCCATCTCTTTCATGTCATCCGCCGCATCATGTTCTACTGCAGCCATCGTTGTGTCGCCGTCGCAAAGATCCACCGACTGCGATGAAAGTTCCTGTGTGTTTGGCGGCGCAATGAGCTCGATGCTGATCGACTGGGAAGACGGGAATTCTGGAAGTGGCGGTCGGTGCAGCAGATGACCGCCCCTTTCTGCTGCTCCTTCGTCCTCTTGACCGCCGTGACCGTTTCCGGTCCCATCGTCGCGCTGCATCTTGGTGATCCGATTCGCTTCGATCTGCGTGTCAATAGAGCTCGGTTGATAGAAAAGAAGGATTGAAGGAAGGATGCGGGTGAGGGGGAGACGGTGTTCTGGTGCGGGACGTCCCGAATTGCTCGGATCGAAGTGAGGGACCAAAAATGCAGAGTGTTCCATGACAAAATGGAAAATGGGAGACAACGCGTTGTTTACGGACATCCGTAAAAGAGAGAGAGTACGGATGATCTGGAGATCGTACAAAACCAGGTGCATTCTCATGTCATTGATAGAGTGTAGCCATTCTCTGTTAAAAACGGGAATCGAAAAAAAAGGGACACAACCGAGATCGGGTCGCACACAAACAAAGTGTCCTACTTCTTTTTATCGTTCTTGAGCGCTTTCTCAGCCGCTTGGATCCTCATTTCCACGAGCGATTTCTCCATTTTCTTGTTTTGCGAACACAGCTCATCGTTTTGCTGCGTGAGTTCCGCCAGCTTCATCTTGCTGTCGATCAACTCCCGCTGGAAATAGTCATTCTCCTGCTCCAGAGTGTCGAACTTCTTGCGCCATTCTTCCGTGATCACTTGCGCTTCCTCGGTCTTTTGTTCGACGCGCGCGCGCATGTCTTCGTTGCGCATGGCAAGTTCGCCCACTTCTTGTTCGTGGCCGATCGACAGTCGCTGTTGGGTCTCAAGCGCATGTTTCAGCGCAACCGTACGTTCCAGCAACTCGTCTTCGGCTTGCTGCTTGGAAACGCGCAAGCGCTCCAGCTCTTCGCGCAGCGTCTCGGTCTCTTGCTTGAGCTCGTACACTTGGCGCTGCAACTCAGCCTCTTTCTCTTCCTCGTTCGCCTCGGTCTGCGCCAGCTTCTCTTCGAGCTCTTCCACACGAGCTTGCAGCTCATCGTTTTGCTGTCGCAGCTCTCCCCACCGCTCTTGCAGATCTTGGTTCTTTGCCACCGCGGCTGCAGTAGCGGCGACGCTCGCAGCCAGCTCTTCGTGCTTGAGTGTATTCAGATCCTGCTGCGTCGCTTCCAACTGGACAGAGATCTCCTGCACCTGTTCACGCAACTGAGCGATCGTGAGCTCCGCGGTTTCGATCTCTTGCATCGCGCGGTCATGCGCATCCTCTGCGCTCTGCAGTTTGCCGACGAGGTTTTCTTTTTCGCCATGCAACTGCTCGATTGCTTGCTGCGCACTCTCGATATCTTGGCGCGCTCGCTCGTTCGCACACTCGGCGTGCTCCAGTTTGCCCAACAGACTGGATTTCTCGTCTTTCAGCTTTGTCACCACGAAGTCGAGCTGGTTCAGCTGATGCACCAGTTTCTCGTTCTCCATCTTGACTTCGCTGACCTTCTCCAGCTGCTCCTGCTCCTCGCTTTCGCTCTCTCCACCAATGTCATTGACTGAGGCGCGTGGCGGTGCGATAGTAGCTGCAAGCGCTAATGCTTCTTCGTCTTTCTTCTCGATCTCAGCGACGAGCTCTTGGGTGTGTACTTGCAGCTCTTTCACCTGAGCCAGCAATTGCGTGTTGTCGCTGCGTAGGGTTGAGATCGTGCTGTGGAGTTCGTCCCGCTCGTCGCTCAGCGCAGCCACCGAGTGCTTGAGCTCACTGATCTCCGTCAGCAGGTGAGGCTCGTGTGCATCGACGTACTCGTTTGCCGAAGACGCTTCTGACACATCTTCTTCTTCATCCTCGTCTTCTTCTTCGTCATCTTGCTTGACATGAGCTTGTGAAGCGTTTCTGGATGCTGCTGCCTCCGCTGCTGTCTTCGTGGTCCGTTTCAACGTCTCCACCTCTTGCTTGAGCTGGTCGTTTTCTTCTTTCAGGGTCATGTACTGGATGAAATCCACATGCATCACCCCATCGTCGTCTGCGTCTGCACTATCGACTCTGCTTTGTTTGCCCGCTGAAGTCGAAGCTACGCTCAGCTTGAGCTTCACGGACTCCATGTCCTCGATGAGCTCCTGTTTCTCCGACTGCAATCGCTGGATCTGCATGTCCTTCAGGTCGTTTTCTTTCTCCAACTGAACGTTCGCGCTCTCGCTTTGCCGCAACTGGGTTTCCAGGTCCTGGATCGTGCGGACGAGCTCTTGGTGCTTGCTTTTCTGGTTATTGAGCGACAACTCGGCTTCGCTCTCCGTTTCATTCACGGCGGGGAATGCGCCGCGAAGTCCATTGGATTTGCTGTGGTGGCGGTCCTCGGACGTTGGCGATGTGCTTTTCTTCCCCATCGTCGTCATCGTCGGCGATTTGCTCTGCTGGTGGCGGTGATGGCTTGACGCCGCCGACGTGCGGCTTTCAAGCGTACACACCGACAACTCGCTCTGACTGCCGTTAAACGACATCTCGGAGGCTTCATGGTCGCGACCGCCACCACTCCCGCTGTGCGCTCCCACCCTGGAGCTAATCACCGTGAGCGCAAGCGACGCGCGCGCGTCTTGGCATTTCGACGTCGCGACCGTGATCGTCTCCTTGCCCGCGTCTTTGTCGCTCTGCACCAACTCGGCCAAGTTGAACTCAAACGTGGCCACATGCTGGTCGTTCCGGGTGTCGTACACATGGATCTGGAACAGCTTCGCCTGGAACAACCCCGTTTTCGCCATGTACAGCGTGCACGAGAACGGCAGGATGTCCCCCCACACGACTTCCTTTTGCGAAGTCTGGTACGGTGCACTCTTGGTCACAGCTTTTTTCTTGTGGCGCGTCATGACCGCGACCAGCTCCGCGCCGTTAAAGTTGCTCAAGTGGGCATTCATGCGGTGAATCACAAGCTGGATCTTGAAGCCGAGCGCGGATTTGCCCGTGCGGCGCGCGACCTGCAGCAAATGGTTCATTGTCGAGGGTTTTTCAGGAAGAGACCGACAAGGCGTTCGTTGCGTCGTAGAGGGTAGAGAGGCGTCCTTGGTGGCACTGTCGTCGATGCCGCTACTACTCTCTCGCTCGTTGTTGCTGTGGCTAGGCAATCCAAGTGTGGGCGTCTTCAAACTGCCTCGAGCTGCGATGTTGAACACCATTTTGTTTCCAGAGAGAGAGAGAGAGAGAGAGAGTGAGATCGTTGATGCAGACCCAAAAATGAAAAACGAAAAGCAATTTTCCCCACGCACCAACCTGTTTTGTTTTATGCGGAATACAGATTGGGAACGATCAGGTAGTAAAGAGTCCTGGACTCCTGTGTGGGTGCAGAAGAATGCAGTCAAGAAAAATGGCAGGAAATGCGAGATGCGGTCGATCGCTTCGTAATGCGCTTTGCCTCGCCATATAAATAGGAAGCGAAACCACTTCGACGTGCAGGTTCGTTCCTGCGCGATGCAACCCCAAATCCAGCGTCGCGATCCGTTTCAAAAAGTCCAGTCGAGGAACCTAAATTTGGGTCTCTCAATGATCGCATCTGGATGCATTTAGGTGTGAGATCCTCAAGATCCTCCATGACGGAGTCTCCTGGTGACTACCGACAAAGCACGAGCACAGTAGCGAGACGAACTAGTGGTGTGATTCGAATCAATGCTTTCATAGTAGAGAAATGGGGTTGGGAAAGAAAAGAACGAGTCGAACAGCTCTCAACCTACGCAGTGGGTATTTGCACTAAACGCAGCTTTCGAGATCCATTCCTCTATAAACTTCCTGTCGGGGAGCGACTTTGCCGGAGGGTTCACACGTTCTCGCTAGTACCCCATGCGCTTCTTCCGTTCAATGGCGTCGTAGGTGTGCGACCAGAGGTTCTTGAGGGTCTCGTAGTCTTCGCTCGCGAATTTCGCGGCGACAAAGCGCAGCGACGGCACGGTCAGCGAGAAATAGTGCAAATTGCCGTACCCTTTGTAGATCTTGCTCTTGATGGGCGAGATCTTGTGGTCGCGGCACAGCCGGAAACTCTGGATCTGCGTGTGCACGGGACGCTTCTCGTACAGCGAGATCACGCACTAGACAAGGCAAAGAGGTACAAGTATCAATACCTCCTCCAACGACTCACGCATCGACTCCGTTCTGGATATCCACACAAGTCTCACCTCATGGTAGGCTGCTCGCGACACAAAGAGCTGCAACACGTCCATTTTGGCGCCACCGAATGCGGAATACTTGTCCGTCCAGCTCGCATTGCCACGCGTGAGGTTCCCGACACTGAACGTCCCATCTGTTCAGCAGCAACACACAAGAGAGAGAGAGAGAAAGCGTTAGGTCTCCTTCGCATAGATCCAACAAACACACACAGCTCTTCGTCGTTCGTATGCAAGTACGTCAACTTACTGGATATTCTCGTGAGCACGTTGCCCTGCGTCGTGTCTTTGTTGACCGTGCCGCGCTTGAAGCGGATGGACATGGGACGCGGCGCCGCCTTGATCATGTCCAGCACGATCGCGTACGTATCCTTGGCGACGCTGCGGCCATTAATCGCGACCACGGAGCTGCCCGTCGTCACGCCCACACGGTCCGCGGCGCCATTCTCGACCACGAGCTTCACGACCGCGATCTCCTGGCGCTTGTCGTCGCGTTTGGCTCCCCACACATCCACGCGTTCCATGAGCACCCCGAGTTTCCGGCCAGTCTCGAACGTGACGTCGTACTCGTGCGGACCGCACTCTCTCGGGATGTCACCACCACTGTCGTCGTCGTCGCTACGGTCGCGCTTTTGGGCGAAGTGGTTCCAGTCTTTCTTGGTCTGACCCGGGGTGTCGTCGTCCAGGTTGGCAAACATGTTTTGGTCCATAAAGTCGTCGTTGCTCTCCGTGAAGAACGGCGCGTCGCCAAACGCATTGCTGCCGCTTTGGACGCGCGTGCCATTCCCGCCACCATTGTTGCTGCTACTGTTGGTGGTGGTCGCGAGCTCTTTCAAGGAGATCTTTGGGTTGCTTCCCGTGGCGAACGCATCCGAAGTGAACCCGAGCTGTGAACGCTGGGCTTCCTGGGTTTGCCGCTTGCGATCCGCCAACGCCGACGCCGACGCCGACGCCGAAGAAGAAGAAGAAGATCCACTGTGGTCCACGGGCAAGTCAAACGGCGAGCGAGGCGTGTTGTCTCGAGGACTGTACGGATCAAAGTCCATCACGATAGACGACGAGTGGGTGAGTGGAGCAGGCATCGTCGTAGGGTGGTGGTGCGACGTCGGCTCGGCGGGGCGAAGCTGCGGGTGCGCAAACCCTCCCGGAGAAGGTTTCATCTGCGTACCGAACGGATCTTGCTGCGCAGCAAACATGACAGGCTGCGAAGCACCAAAGGGGTTCGCTTGCTGGATCTGGAATGGCGCCGAGGGTGGTTGCATGAACGGGTTGTTGGTGTGAGTGGTGTTGACTCCCATTTGCTGGGTTGGCGCTGGAGGCAACCCGGAGAACGAAGGTGGACCCGGTTGGGTCATGAACGCCGCGCCGTTGTGTTGAGGAGGGTACATTTGTTGCTGGTGCATACTGCTATGGTTGTTGTTGTTCATCATCATGGGGTTGCCGGTAGCTGACATCCCGCCGAACGGATTCGCGTTTGGTTGTTGTTGCTGCTGGTATCCGATCCCAGGTTGTTGACCAAAGTTCATCGGCGTCGTGGCATAGTTTGCTGCATTGCCGCCACCGACGGGAGCCTTGGGCTTTGCCATTGGGTCCAGCATCGCAAACGGATCATTCATGGTTTTTCGCGCAGACTAGCTTCGCGGAGGACGCGAGACTTGGGGCTTTTCTGGTTTCGGCACACACGCACACACACAGAGACGTCACTTTTGTTGCGGTTGGCTGAATCTCAATTAAACATCTCGAGGTCCGAGAGAAACCGAGCGAGCAAGGGTTTCATTTCATGAGCGAGGTCTTTTTGCACCTGGATGGGACAGCGTTCGTATAAATAGATCGAGACGCAAGCATCTCGCATTCTCGGAGGAAAACCGATGTGTAACCACCCGCTGCGATGTGCGCTTTCCAGACGAGCAATCTCGCCTCCTATTGGAAGCAATGCAGCAGAGACACATCAACGTGAGCGACTGGGGATCTGCATTTCGTTCCTTCCGATGAGCAGCAAACAGATGCATCGGACTGCTTGGATGAGAGAGGTTGCTCGACTTGTAAACGCTGATAGAAAAAGCACCACACTCGACTTTGTAAGAAAATGCTTCGAACTTGCAATAAATGGCGATTCGCTCTTATTAGGACTTGATTGCATCTATGGCGTATGCTATAATGACTTGCTTGCACTGCGTCAAGACTGGTTTCTCGCGTGGGTTCGTGTGCATCCTCCCTCTACCAGAACGTGTTGTCATTCTCATCGACGAACTTTGGACCGGAGTCGGTGCGTTCGGCACGAGCGCTGCTTCCACTGTTGTGGCGTGCCGCTGCTCCTCCTCCCGAGCCACGGTCGCTGCCAAAAGGGTCGGCACCTTCACCAAAGTCACTCGACACGCTTGTCGAAGGGAAAGACGATCCACCAGAGGCGAAATCGTCCAGCGTGATTGCATTGCTTGAAGGTTTCTGTCCGGCCATTTCCTTGAGCGAGATCTTCGGCGCTCCGGCGCTCGAGTGGGCAAACGAATTCGCGTTCAATGCCAATTGCGAGCGCTGCGCTTCCTGGGTCTTTCGTCTGCTATTCGCAAGGCGATCCGCCAGTGCGCTGGATTTGCTGCCAGCGGTCGCCGAGGACGCGGAGGATGAAGACGCAGCAGCACTGCCTCCCCCAGTCTCAAAGATACTCAGACCGATATCTCCTGCTGAGCCCATCGAAGGAGAGACTGGAGAGCTGCCAAAGCCACCTCCGAATGGATCAGCAACGGACGAGGTTGGTTCTGGAGTGCGCACTTGAGGGTTGGAAGCGGGGAAGGAACCGCTGCTGGTCTTCGCGCCGCTAGATCCTCCTCCAAGGTGCTCCAAGAAGTCTATTGATGCCGAGTCTTCGAAGGCACCAGCGGGGGCTTTTGGTTTCTGCTGAAGCAGGTTCTTGATGTTGTCGTACATGACAGGTTGTTGTTGCTGTTGATACGGATTGTGCTGAGGTTGTGCCATCCCCATCCCACCCATGCCAGGATTCATGCCGCCCATGTTCATGTTCACTCCCATGTTCATGTTCATGTTCCCCATACCCATTCCCATGTTCATATTCCCCATGTTCATGTTCCCCATGTTCATGTTCCCCATGTTCATGTTCCGCATTCCCATTCCCATGTTGCCGACCAAAGGCGCGACTGCAACAGGAGCACCTGGGGGAGGGTGGCTGTATGGCGATGACGTGAGGACGCGCTCGGCGGCCGTCTTGGGCTTCTGGATCGGATCAAGCGATGCGAATGGGTCACTCATCCTTCTTTCTCCGCTTGGTGCTTTTCTTGGACGCTTTTCAAATCTGCAAATGACTTTGGGAGCATGCAACGAAGCACCTGCAGCACCAAGCTCTTCTCGTCACCACCATCGGAAAGATTCCAATTCTAAAACGGGAGCAACCACGACGTCCAAAATAGCTTCCAATCCCCTGCTCTCGTTCCTTCATCTGGACGCTAATTATACACCCTCGAAACCTCGTCTTCCTGGCTTCGCATACGCACGCTCAGAAGATGGAATTTACATAATCACAACATCAACAAAAAAAGATTCGCAAAACGAGTCGTTGAACCAGAAAATGGCTACATATTCTTGCGTCTTCTCAGATACCAAACAAACGAAATCTGACCCGAGCTGCGCACACGAATGCAAACACATGGATGCGAGGTCGCTGGGAATCTGGCGCTGCTGGGCTCCATGTGGCCAGTCGATAGTGGATGCGAACATCGCAATGGAAGCATATCGATGTGTCGTCGTGCAATGCACCAATGTACCCACACTGACAAGTCTCCGGTTCCTTGAACAGATACATAGGTACGGCACATACAGTACAATGGCAACAATCGTCGTCGTCCCCTTTCTCCACCAAGAGATCCAGTTCTGAACTTTCGGACCAGCATGTGTTACTAACCCCCTTTATCATCCCCATCACACCGCTGAAGCCACTTTCCCCTCATATCGCGACGCAGGATGAAGCAACAACCACAGGTGATCCATTCAGAGAGAAGCGGCGAATCCATGCAGAGCCGGTTGTGGCCAACGTGGGTCGATAGTGTGTGAAGATAGTCTTGCTCCGTCCATGCCGGTCGAGCAATGGATCGATCGTCCGCGTTGTTTCCATGCACTGCCCATTTGCACGCGGTGGCTTCAACGTCCACGCTGACGTCAGCGTCTTGCGAACAAAATAGCCAGAATTGCACGTGAATACATATAAACATGCATACATGCGCACTGTTGGATCCTGCGAGCATGCCGTGTGATGGGTACCACTTTCCGCACCCAACGCTCATGCTCTCTGCTGGATGTACGGCTAGAGCAACACGAAATGCCGACCCGACCACGCGTATCGCTCACCAGGCACTAGGTCCGTGCGTGTATGTGGTCATCAGGTCTCGACACCGCGCGCTCTCAACCTGCTTTCGTGCAGACTTGAAGCGAAACGTGAAGGTCGTTGTGATGTTGAAAGAGTCAGTGGTGTGTTTGTGTGTGGCATCCACGTTGCGTTCGTTTATGCGTCTCTTCGCTGACCACCTCGCATAATGAAGAGGATACAGCTAGATTGTATTTGCAAGGTGGAGTTTGGAAAATATCGCACCATCTGGTGGCACCCATTTTAGAGAGATCGCGATTCGATCCACACGCACGACAAAGAGGGATCGGTTAGCACTTGTGCATTGTATAGTATACCCAATTCAAGTGCTCCATAAAAATTTGGGGAGATGGGTGTCTTTCCCGTTTCGCTGCGACAAAAAACATAAAAACAAAGTGATAAAATCAAAACGCTCACTCGCCACCTCTACAAATTGAATGCTGCCTGCGCAAATAGATCTCCCGCGCAATTCGCTCCATATTCTCTGTCCGGTGCTCGTATCGCTCCTGTTTGCATGCACTGTATAATCAAGTAGCCTGCTCAAACCGTATCGTGGACCTGAGTTTCTCTTCGAGCACCTGGATACGTGTTGGCGAGTAGGCAGTCGAAGAGGTCCAAAACGTCAATATCCCATTCTATACCAGCACGAGAAACCAGGAAGCGCCTCGAGGCTCTTCAGCGATTCCAACATACGACCGAACGACAGGCGGCAAGCACGATCGGCCGACGCCACGAGACTATCTTCGCCACATCCGTCCCCATCCTTTCTTCCTCACTCCTATCGTCCGTGTCTATCGCCCGATCGCTCTGTGAGTGTGAGAGTGTGTGCAACAACCTTCGTCTGAAAGAAGAGAGACCTCATAAAGCAGATTCAGCGCTCGGTGTCCAACACGAAGAGCTCCATTGACGTCACGGTTGCTGTTTCGCCCGTACAACGACAAGTCTTGTCGCGATAAAGAAGCATGCCCGCCGCGCCGCAGTCGTCGTCCACGTCGCGGACCTCCAGCAACGGTGTCCGGACGTCGAACCCGAATCTCAAGACGCTTTCCCGCACGCAGTCGGCGTCGTCGTCCCCGCTGTTCTTCCATGACGAAGACGATGACCGCGAAAACAACGACGAGAACCACCGACCCAGCAACAGCAACAACAACAGTAACAATACGACTGCTAATGAAACCAGCGAGCAGCATGCTACTGGCAGCGGGAGTGGCGCCATGCGTCCGCATTACAAAGAAGGCATTCGCTTGGCGGAGATGGGGAAATGGGGCACGCTTGTCGGTCGACTGGAGAAAGAGCCGCAACTTGCGCGCCACAAAGACCACCATGGGATGCTGCCGCTGCACTGGGCGTGTACCGAAGACGATGTCCCGCCGAGTGTGATCAAAGCGCTGCTGAAGGCATCCCCTGAAGGCGTCTTGACCAAGAACAACGCACAGTACCTGCCCATCCACATCGCAGTCCGTGCGCGCGCGGGCGAAGAAACCCTGCGCCTGTTGTGCCAAGCACGTCCCAGTTCGCTTTTGGAAGGAACGCCATCGGGGAAAACCGCATTGGTGCTCGCGAAGGAAGTGAATCTGCCTGCGCAGTCGATGGAGGTGCTGCGTCAAGCCGAGCAAGAGTATTTGGATCTCACGGAAGAGCGGGAGTCGACGAACAACAACTATGAAGACACGAAGCGGGAGATCGCGATGCAGAGTCAGCGACTGCGGGAAAGTATGATGATGGTCCCACAACCGCCGGCGCCACAGCAGCAGCAGCAACCTGCGTCCCTGCAGCCGCCAGTGCAGCGCAGCTTCTCGAATGGAGGTCGACGAAACACGACAAGCATGAGCACCACGTCTTCCTTGAGGGGCACGACGCACATCTCCGTTGGCAACGGCAATAGTGCGGACGACACTCCTGGGTTCGGGTTGAATGAGAATCCGAACAGTACTGCCGCAGGCAGTGTCAGCAACAGCAATGCAGGATACTTTGGCGAGCATCAGCAGCAGCAGCATCCGTCCACCTCCATGTCATTCCACTCAGCGCCACATCCAATGACCGCGACAACCGGACCGACCGTCGACAACCACGAAGCCGAGCATCGACGATCCAGTCGCGTACACAACCACGACCAGCCACTCACGCCGTCGATGTACGAGAATGAAGGCAACAGCGGCGTCTGCGGGGTGTGCTACAAGAAGTTTTCAATGTTCCGCAAGAAATACCAGTGCAAGGGCTGTGCGGTGTATCTGTGTAAGAAACACGTCGCGGGCAAAGTGATGCTCCCGAACTACCCGAAGAAACGATCCGCGTGTGGCGATTGTTACCGTATTTATCGAAGTGACCCCATGCCACTAGGCGGTACAATTGGGACAGCCCCCGCTGCAGCAGGACGAGCCCCAAGCTTCACTAGCTCCACGACGACTGGAACGACGGTCACGGTGTCCCAGCGGAATGGTGGAGACCAACGTGACCGCAACTCGTCGCTCTACGGCTCGAACAGCGTGAGCTCTTCGGTGACGACGGACCGACGAGATCGCGCAGCATCCACACAGAGCCTGCTCGGTCGTCCATCGACTGTGGTCGGTCCGCAGACCAACCTCCGCTACAGTGTGAACAGCGGCTCTGCGCGACCGCGCAATGGCAACACGAGTCTCTTCAGCACGCGTACGAGCAGCACACTGGATCGCTACGGCAGCGACACAACCGTGAGCTTGACCGAGAGCGACCCAATCACGACCGCTGAGGTTGTGGTGCTGCAAAACCGCGTCGCGGCACTCGAAGACCAGAACAAATCCCTGCTGACGCGACTCGCCGACCAGGAGAAGCAATACAACGAAGCGATGCTGCTCTTGACCGAGACCATGACGCGCGTCGCGGAGATCGAGATGAAGATCCCGTCGATGGGACTTAAGCACACCTTCGGCACGTCAACGACGTCGGAGAACCGCGAATCGAACATCCTCGGCGACTACGACTTTGATTTTCCGACGCCGTTCAATGAGAAGTTCGATTAGATTAGCGAGCGAATGAGTGGGTACGAAAAGCAGACGACGGAGTGGAGAAGAGCGATTGACTCACTCGAGGGAGGAGCTCCAAAAGAAGAGGAGAAGCTCTTCTTCCCGACTTCCACCTACAGTTGGAGAAACGACAGCGAGGGGGAGTATACAGCCAACGCAGCGTACACAAGTTGTATTTTTGCGATAGAGAGAGAGAGAGAGAGAGAGAGAGAACATTTGAAAGTGGCATATATAAATAATGAAATTGGTTTTAAGCTAGGAACACATGCGCACTCGACCAAAACGCTCGATTCACTCGACTTTGATGTCACTCACATGATGTGTGCGCTCGGTTAAGTACGAATCCATTTGAGAAGAGCATCAATCGTTGACAAGCAGGACTGTCACCATGGACACGCCAGCAATCGCACCCATCGCTGTGTCTGCGACCGCCGTGCTGGAAGCGATGGGGCAAATGGGCAACACTGCTGCGTCTACTGACACTGCTGCTGGTGCTGAGACCCAACAGAAGACGAAGCGCCCGGCGCGTGAGCGCAAGAAGAGAGAGCGCTTTGCGCTGCTGCACTCGATGACCATTGGTGCGTACGGGTGTTGCTGTATACATGCGTTTACGTGTGCATACGTAGCTACTCCAGCGCAATGCACATACAGATAGGAAGTAACGTTGCTGCTGCTGTAGAGGAACGCAAGCAGTTTCTGCTCAACGAAGAAGCGCAGAAGCGCGAGCAGGAGCTCAAGCTGCAGAAGCTGCTGACCACCGAGAAGAGCGACGGCGTCCAGCGACTCGCGATCGACCTGAGCTTTGACGCCATTATGAACGAGAAGGAGCTCCGCAGCCTCGCAAAGCAGATGAAGCTCAGCTACGGCGTCGTGAAGCAAATGGCGACGCCGTTCCAGCTGCATTTCTTCAACTGCAGCGCTCCATTGCAGCAGTCGCTGCAGCGCTTCAGTGCCGAGAAATGGCGCGTGCATTGGCACCCCGCCACGTCCGTCACCCAAGTCGCTGCGCCATCGGTGAGAATGTGTGTGTGTGCTATTCATGCCATACTGTTCCTTTTCGGTGGATCATTAAATGGCGAGGTAAGCAAACGCGATGCTAACAGTCGTGTGGGTGTACGACTAGGAAATCGTGTATTTATCGCCCGACTCCCCCAATGTGCTGACAACATTGGATGCCACCAAGATGTACGTGATCGGGGGTATCGTAGACAAATCCAGAAAGAAGGTACATATGCGAGTCTATGTCGGGTGTCCGCATTGACATGTCAATACTCCTGGTAGTAGTAGCGTTTGTGACTCTTTTGCGTGTCTGTGCATGCTTTTTTACTTGCTGCAGGGTGCGACGTTGAACGCGGCGTCCAGTGCCGGGATCACGACCGCGCGGTTGCCGATTCAGGAGCACATCACGGAGCGGCTGGACCACATTTTGAACGTGAATACCGTGGTCGAAGTGCTGATCAGCTTCCAGGAGACAGGGGACTGGGAATACGCGCTGAAGCACACGTTGCCCCAGGTTTGCTATGCTTTGCAGAGCTTCTGCGGACAGCTGCGATAGGTTCACATATGTATATCTGCTCACTACCTTTGTGTGACGTGTTGGGACGACATTCTGCAGCGGAAGCAAAGCCAACTTGGTCGCAAGGCGCGGAAAAAGCAGCAAGCAAGAAAAGCCACTGGAGACGTCGACGAGTTTGGTGCAAAGAACAGCAAAAGTCGTCTGGATGAGCAGAAGGTTGCTGCTGGTGGTCGCGAAGAAGAAGAAGCACTAGTAGTAGACGCTACGGAAGAGCGTGGCGATGGAGACCAGAGAGAAGGAGGTAGTGCGACGGAAGCAGAGCGTGTCGCTCTGGAGCACACATTGGAGCACCTCCAGGTTTGATAATCAGTGCAGAACGATCGATTGTTTGTGTTTTGTGTTGTGTGTTTGGTTGACTGGATGGTCGAGCCTCGATCGCAGAACTCGCGCGAAGTATTTTTATCTCCCTGTTGGACTCAGGTTTCCCTCGACCAGATGTGGATGTTGTCGTTGCTTTAGACCTCCAACGGCAAATGTGCGGGCTGTGAAGGAGCGTGCGTGATCATTCGTTCCCGCCAAAAACATCTTGCTTTGGTCTTGATGAGGAGATGGCTTTCCTCTCAACGGAAGCACGCTTTGGACCGTGCCTGGATCGAGTCAAGAAAGCCGAACCTGTACGGTCGCTCGCTAACCATTTGGAGGGGAAACACCTCCCTGCTTCTGCGCCATGTACCATTGCTTGTGCTTAGCCTTCTCTCTCTCTCTACTCCGTAGGGTCCATTGACGTATACTGCATCAGCGCACGTTCAGGCATTCCCAGCGCCGCATCCAGCCAACCGTCATGGCTCGTTCGGTCTGCATCATGACCGGCAGTACGATCCACGAGCGATCACTCCCGAGGTTGCTGCTGCTGCTGCGGATGCGACTGGCCAGCCACGTCGCTCTCGCTCACCTTTGATGAAGAAAGACGGATCGCCGAGTCCCTGGACGTACTCCCCGAGCGTGCAGGGTCAATTCCCGCCAGCGTACACGACGCACGAGATCCAAAGTGCGCGGACCAAATGTGCGACTTCGCAGCCCATTGCACGGCAAAAGCAGCGCACGATCAGTCCGTTGTATGGGGATAAACAGCAAGCGATCTCGCTGCGTGAGCTCCAAGTGGCATTGGGACCAGGGAGCTACGACGTCGACAAAGATGTGCGAGGAGTTCACTCTCTCTCTCTCTGTTTTAGCAGGTGTAATGCAATGCAAAGACAGCCTCACTGACTTTGTGACTCTCTCAGACGACCCAGGAAAAGATGTCGACGTCGTTTTCGTTCAGCAAGGCAACGCGAAAAGGAGTGCTGGAGAACGAGAGCCGACCCGGACCAGAGATCTGTCGTGTCGAGTCAGCAGCTGCGATTGGCGGGACGGGTGCGATGGCGCAGACACATTTGAAGACGAAACACGCCTCGGGCTTTGTGGCGGTACGCAACGACAACTCTGTCTCTCAAAAGTGGCACGAGACCAAAGCTGCTCACCTACGCGCTTGCTTGTCTATCCTTGATATGTGTGTGTAATTGCTGCAGCGAGTGCGAAGTGAACGCGAATTGCAGCGACAGGAAATCGCGGCGCTTTCCAAAGAGTTGGCCAAGTCGTACGCCCAAATGGACGCCAGTGTGCAGGTGACGTGCTCGACACCACAGCGACACGCAGGGTGCTGTTGTGAAAGGTAGCATGAACCTAGACAGTCTGATTGGTGCTGTTTCCTCTTGCTGTGTCATGTTTGCATTCCTGTAGAGATTGGATCGACAGATGTCGTCGGCCAGTATCCGCGAAGCTGCATTCCAGCGGTTCGAGAACGTCCCCGCTGGTGTTGTCGAGAAGAAAGCAACGTCTCGGCATCGTTATCGCTGTGCTCCAGAAGCATCGAACGACGACGACGAGCTCGTCCTGCAAAGTGTCCCAGATAAGGTGCAACGTTGCTTCCAGCAGCGGTTCGAGAAAAGTTCAGGATTGCCTTCCTCCTCCTCGTCTCTTAGCGACAACGACGACGACGTCCCGAGCCAAAACCAGAAGACGCAGCTGAAGAGCAAGCCGCGCAGCAGCTTCGGATGCGTCCCGCACCGCGACTTGCTCACCTTCATGGCCATTGCGGGTCATATCAGCGCTGATATCGTCGGTCCCGGGGTGTACGATCCCTTTACTAATGCGTCGTGGGGGACGCCGACCCACAATTTGGTTTACAAAGCGCAGCAGCAGCAAAAGCATCGACCTTCAACGCAGCAGCACCACTGTCCACGCACACGTGCAGACGTCGATATTGGTGGGTTAAGTCGAGCCGAGATGTGGAAAGTGATGAGGCAGGGACCGACGGGGGGTAAACCCTCTCAGCAGCAGTCAGCAGCATCGTCACCCTCCTTTCCCACACACGCCGCGAGACGAAGCAGAGCGAATCGAGCTCCGACGCCTTGCTTAAACGACCAGGAAGCAATCGCCAACGCAGAGCCATGAATGGATTGGTGATATACATTTAGTAGTAGTATTTGCTCCTCCTTTCTCGAAGAAGTCTCACGTTTTCTCTATGACAAAGCTAGCTAGTGCACGCGTCGCAGCACGACGGCCCAGTTGGATTCATCGTAGTAGCGGTCTTCCACGACGGCGTCGCCCGCCATCTCGACCAATTGCTCCAACTCGCCCTCTTTGAACATGTGGCAGTAGCGCTGCACAACGATCGGCTCGCTCGGTCCACTTTGCTTTTTCGCTTTCTTCTTGTCCTTCTCGTCCTCGTCCTCTGCGTCCCCACCCTCGCTCTTCCGTTGCACGAAGCGCTTGTCCAAGTTCCACGGGACCATGAAGTCCTGTTTCGGACCGTCGAATTTGCGCTTCGAGTTGACTTGCTGCTCGTGAGCCCACGCGTAGATCACGCCGCGACCGCCGACCCGGAGCACGCGGATCAGCTCTTTCACGGCCGCGAGGCGGTGGTGCAGCGTGCTCAAGTGGTGCAGCACGGCGATCGAGAGCGCTGCGTCACAGGACTCCGAGCGGATCGGCACCGTCATGGCGTCACACACCATCACGTTCAGATCGCTTGCTTTGCAGATTTTGACCAAGTTCGTGCTTCGGTCGCCACCGATCACCGCGCTCCCTGGAGCCACGCATTTCATGTACTTGCCATTGCCGCAGCCGATATCGGCGATCACGGAACCTGCTTCCAGCGAGCGCACGAACGCGGCGACCCGCGGCCACGGATTGTACCGCGTGCTGCTGAAGTGACTCGCCACGGTCTCGTAGAACTCGTGCACGTACTGCTGCTCGACGTGCGTCGGGAACAACTTCTCCCCGTTTGCTGCCTCGGAGCCGGACGCACTCGAAGCGCACGCATGCTCGCGATTCGAATCGCATTGCACCGGGAACTCGCACGTGCAAGAGGTCGCCTGGATCTTCCGGAACGTGATCGACACGCGGCGCTTGCGAGCCACTTTCTCGCCATCGATCACGTCAAACAGGCGAGGCGGGATCGCGTGGGTCCATTCATACCGCGAGGCGCCGGTCATCACCAGCAGCGAGCGTGGCTGCAGCAGCACACTCTCCATGCGACCATCCGGGTGGCGGAACTCCATGACGATCTCATTCGCGAGACTCAACGACGCGATCGCATTCGTAAACGCCGAGTGGGTGTCGATATGTGCGGCAATGCCCTGGCCCGGTTTGTATTCGTTCACGGTGATCTGGTCCGGGGTATCCATGATCGACACAGGGATCTGCTTCGTGAGCTTTTCCATCGCAGGCGGCATGGACTCCAGTGGCTGGGTTGCGTCACAGCGCCGCGTCTCGTAGCTGAATTCGTACCCGAAATGCTGCACCTGGCGCGCCTTCACGGTGTTTTTCCAGTGCACGCCGCCGTCGCGTTCAAACATCGCGAGGACGTCTTCTTCCTCTTGCGCCGTGATGAACTCCGGTAGGACGATCAACCCGGGGATGCGCGTCGACGGGTCTTCCAGCGCTCGGATGCGCGAGATGCTCGTCACGCGCAGGAAACTGTCGCGCTCTTCTTTCTCCTTGCGGTGCATCGCGAATTCCACATACATCGCGCGTCCCGCGAGCAATGCGCACGCCTGGTTGTGCAGTTTGGCACGCACAATGGCGGCGTATTCCTTGTCCGCGAGCTCGACGAGGATCGTTTTCTTGGCGCTTTTCCCGTACTCAATGCGGCGCACGATGTCGTCTCTCGGATCGGTCGCTGCATCAGGGAGCGCTTCCAGAACCACACTCAGCAGGAACGGACGCAGTTTCTCTTCGGCGATCAATTTCTCGCTGATGCGGCGACTCATGCTGAATTTGAGAAAGCGACTCGGTTGGTCATCGGCGAGGTAGTCCACTAGCACCAATGGCGCACCAAACTTGCTGGTGTCCACCGCAGCAACTCGTACCGTCTCTGGCGCTGTAGTAGTAGCGCATTGCGCCTCCATGCTTTCAGCGAGCGCCACGACGTCGTCGGCCATGCTGTGATGCGTGCAGAGCTCTTCGTAATGGCCAACAGTTCGGGCTTTGCGTGTCTGTGACCCATGAAAAGCGTGACTCAGCAAACTGGGAGACAGCATCCCCTCGCCATAGTGACATATGGACACAATGCACACGGCACTATTTTCTTTTTACTTACTGACATGGCCAAGAAAAAAATATCTTTACAAGACACGCACAAATCCTTTTCGACACGCAAGCAGCAGAATGACGCACATCGACAGATCCGTTCCTTCTCCTTCGCTCTCTCTCTCTCGCTGATGGATCCCCTCTCTGCTTACTCGTGCCGCTGCCAGACGCAGAGCTTCCCGTAGAAATCCGGCGACACAATCGTGGGCTCGTATGGATGCCACCGCACATCGCGCGTGAGACCGTTGGGCTTCATCGCGAAGATCTCGACAAGATCGCCCGTGATGCTGTCGTAGACGTACACGCGGCCATCGGCGGACCCCGTGTAGATATACTTTTGCGCGGTCGAATGCAGCGGCGAGAAATAGCAGCGGATCAATGTCTCCATGACCATGTGGCCGCGGTACGTCATCACCGACATGTCGTTGGGGTGGGTCACCGGCAACTTGTTGCGTCCCGGGTACGATTGGTACCGGTAGTCCCATCGGTAGGGTCGACGGAAGGACGGCAGCTTGTCGTGCGCGTCCGACGACAAGCATTTGCGGATGTCCCATAGCTTGCAGCTTTGATCTTTCGAGTTCGAGATGAAGTAGTAGCCGTCGTCGCGCGACGAGATGTGCGTGATCCCGTCCGTGTGGCCGGGGAACACCCCCTGCGGCTTTGGATTCGACTCGGAGAGCACACGACGATCCCATAGCTTGATCATTTGGTCGTCCGAGCCGCTCACAAACACATTCGAATGCAGCGGTCCATCAACAAACGCGATCGCATTCACATCGTCCTCGTGGCCCTCGACGTGGCACATCGGCGTCTTGGTCTGCATATCGTACAGCACGACACTGTTGCTGGACGTGCCCGCGACAAACTCCGTGCCCGACGCGTTCACATCCATGCACCACACGCCGAAGCGACCCATGTAGAACCGATGGATATCGTTGCGACGCGTCCCGTTTGGCGGGCGGATGAGGCAGAACACGTCTTCTTTGCCGTCGTTCTCGTAGTTGACGCTCACCATGCGCACGTTGCTGTTGATACTCGCGTAGAGCACGTTTTGATCATCGGGGGTGAACTTGGCATCGGTGACTGTCCACCGCACGTCGCGAACCGGGAGCGACGAATCGCGCTCCCAATTGACGGTATCGTACAACAAGATCTCCCCGCGCTGACCCGCGGCGAGGAAGCTGCTCCCTGTGCTATTAAAGCCTCCGCAGTACAGTCGGTCGCGCACGTAGTCGACCACTTTGCAGTGCTTGTTCTCCTGGAACGGCATGAACGTCTCCTGCAGCTTGATCGACTGCGCGGTCGACGTCTGGCCGACCTGCTCGCGCAGACACAGCGTATGGAACATGCGTTTCTTGTTTGTGCGGTGGTAATGCAGCGGGAAATGCTTGGCCGACGACGACGGCAAGCCCATATTCGTGCCCTCCGCGCTCTTCTGATCTGCGCTGCTGTCGATGTTGTATCCGTGCAATTGGTGGGCGATGCGTTCGTTCGCGATCCTGCGCTTCTGCTCGAGCTCGTGCTCCGAGCGCGCAAACAGCATCGGGAAATACGATTCCCCGGCGAAAATGCGGTCGATCGACGTGCGCACGTCCTCGGGGAGTGCTTTCTCGATGACACCGCGCAGGAACTCTTCGGTTCCCGACGACAGCTCGTCGTCTTCGTCTTCGGGCTCCCATACCTCTGCATCATCGTCATCGTCGTCTGCATTGTCATCACCATCGTCATCACCATCTCCGTCTTCTTCCTCCTCCCCATCGTCCTCTCCGTCGTCTCCGTCATTGTCATGGATAGGAAGGTACTCTTCCTCTCCACTGCTCGCTTCATCGTCGGCGTCCACCCACACCACAGACAGTATGCGCTCCGACATCTTTTCGCTGTTTCACTGAGCTCTTCCGTCGACTTCTTCTTGACGTTTGTGTGACTGACTGATGAAACAAATGCTGCCTTTTTGCAGAGCAAAGACAAGGTCGCGCGAAGGTCGCGGAAGTAGCGTAAACTGTGGATCGTCTGAGTGTTGCCGATTCGTCATATGTTGTGTGTTGAGTGTTGTATGGATGGGTTATCAGACATTATCAGAGAGTGAAGAGGGTACGGTTGCAGTTGGGAGAGAGGGAGGTCTCAGACGTAACCATCAAATAACGCTACGATTTACGGAATGCAGGTAGGAAAATAAATGATCTGCGAATAGTAATGGAATGACGTTAGAGAGAAAAGGGAGGGAGAAGAAAATCAGATTTTCCATGAAGGTGACGCGAGTGTGAAGAAGATCTCGTCTCTCTCTCTCTCTCTCTGAGTTGCACTTGACAACGAACCCCCAAAAAAGACACTCAAGATCTGCTCCCGAAAACGACAGGAGCATTCTTCTTCTTCCTCCTCCCCCTCCTCCTCCTTCTTGTTCGTTGCACGCAGACGCGAGAGAAGCATTGCAAGCATGAAGAGCGCAGCAGAGAGAACGAGGCAGAAGACGAGGGCGGCGCACACCGTGTACGCGATCTTCTTCCTCGTCGGCATCGGGTCGTCGCTCCCGTGGAACGTGTTCATCACCGCGCAGCAGTACTTCCAGGAGCGTCTGGAAGACACCGACTACGAGGAATCGTTCCTCAATTGGTTCAGCATGGCGTTCAACATCTCGATGCTGCTCTCGATGGTGATCCGAACGATGTGCTTCGCTGATAGGATGCCGAGTGCCGTGACGACAGTGCTTTTCTCGCTCGTCACCACCACGTGCGTCATCTTCGGCCACTGCTGGCTCACAAGGATGCCGGAGTACCATGGTGCGTATCTGGATGCGAGACGCGTAGAGTAGCGGGAAAGCATACCGACCATTGCTCATATTTGTTCTCCTTGCGTCCCCTGCTGTTTCAGGCGACAGCTTCTTCCAAGCCACGATGATCAGTATCTTGGTCGTGGCGTGCGCGACGACGCTGATGCAAGATGGCATGCTGCGCATCATCTCGAAGTTCCCTCCGCAATTCACGCAGGCCGTTGTCGCGGGCCAAGCCATGGCGGGACTCGCTGTATCGGTCTCGAACATTTTTATCCTGATGGCGAGTCCAGATGGTCCAAAGCTGCTGCGCCTGCTGCTGGAGAATGCCGATCTCTGCGCGTTCATCTACTTCGTGCTGGTGTTCGCGACGCTCATCGTGTGCACGCTGGCGTTTGCGGGACTCACTCGCATGGAGATGTTCCGCCACTACCAAAGCGTCGACCACCCGGTTGGCGACTACCTGGACGAAAAAGTGCATAATGACTACGATGTGGAAGATTCTGCGCGGGAAACGCTCTTGAGCGAGGAGGAGCAGTCGGAGCGCGATGAACCCGCGCACCGAGGTGGAGACAAAGTGGATCTGTTTGACTTGACCTTCAAGATCCGCTACTACGCTGCTGCGAACTTTTTCATCTTCGTCGTCACGCTGGGTGTCTTCCCCGGTATCACGTCGGCGATCCAGTCCGTGAACCCATCGAGCGGTCGCTTTTTCCGCGATTTGTTCACGCCATTCACGCTGATTCTGTTCAACTTTGGCGACTTTTTGGGACGCTTGATGGCCACTTCCTGGCACAGCACGAGTCCGTCACGCGTCATGCTCGCGTCGCTTGCGCGCGTGGTGTTTTTCCCGCTGCTCATGCTGTGCAATTTGCAGAATGAACACCACCAAGTGATCACGCACGTGGTGTTCAAGAGCGATTTCGTGTCGTTGGGGTTCCTGTTGGCGTGCGCCGTCACGAATGGCTTGATCACGACGCTGTCGTTGATGCACTATCCGCGGCTTTTGCGCACGAACAAGGAGAAAGAGCTTGGCGGTACGGTCATGTTCTTCATCTTGTCGATCGGTCTCACTGCCGGTTCGCTCATGTCGTTTGTGATGCGCGCCATGTTGAAGCAATAAATGGCTGCACATCGTCACAGCAGCAATTTCGAGTGTAATTTCTGATTGTGTTTTTTTTCTATTGTTTTTTCTATTTGGGTTTTATTTCGGTACCGAATCTGAATGAAGGTGGTCCACCTTATTGTTTTTCTCAATAAACTCTCTACTTTTATGATAGGGGTCTCTATTGAGGACAATACGATACTACAGTGGAAGTTGGCTCTTTGGATGTGAAAGCAGCAATCGAGCAGAAGAGTGCGTGTGAGAGGGCGAGATGGCGTCGAAGCTCGAGTATTTGCAGCGCTACATGTCCGCTGCGCCAGACGCGAGCGAGAAGAAGCTGCGCAAGAAGAAGAAGAAGGCGTCGAGTAGCAGTGCTCATCGTGGCGGCATTGCGCAAAGCCGCTTCCAAGTGGTCGACGCCGACCACGAATGGGAACAGGACGCACCCAGCAAGGATGCCATCGAGCAGAAATGGGAGCAAGACGCCGCGGACGGTAAGCGAGCAAGCACGCCTTTTACTGGTGCGCTGACCGTTCGATGGTGGATGAACATCTGATGTGGTGTATTCTGTGTTTCCTGCTGTGAATATGTACAGAGGAGCGTCCCGTTGTTGTTGCCGACGGTGAGATCGTGGACCCAATGGATCTCCCCGTGTATGTGAACGCCGAAGACTATCTGGAGGAACTGAATGCGAAGAAGCGCGCTGCTGCTGCGGGGGATGACGATCTGTCGCCGCCACGCAAGATGAGACCTTCGAGCGATGATGGGACGCAGCAAGACTCCGCTGCAAGGGAAGACGCGAAGCCACGAGGTCGCAAATACAGCAGCGACGACTCTCCACCGCGAAAAGCCGGTCGGGACGGAGAGAGACGTCAGGACCGGGATCGCGATGGTGGAGACGACGATGCCTCGCCTCCTCGACGACGACGAAACCAACCATCTTCACGGAGAAAAGCTGGTAGTGACATCGAGGATGATGCTTCCCCGCCGAGACGTCAGCAAGAGCGATCCGCACGTCGAAGTGGACGTGATGATAGTGACGACGCCTCACCTCCGAGACGAGCGACGCGGGAGAAGTCTAGACGAGGGGGAGAACGTGAGCGTCCTTCTCCGAAGAGACGGACTGGTGTCCATGGCGACGATGACAGCGATGCATCTCCAGTGAGAAGACATACAGCTCGGAAACCAGCAAAGACTGGAAAAAGCGACGACGATGCATCTCCACCAAGAAAACGTCGAGCAGTTCCTGATCCGGACGAGGGATCTCCTTCACGACGTAATGAAGCTGTTGCGGACAAGCCACCGTCGCAAGTCTCAAAAGAAGAATCGCCGCGGGACCGCACTCGTCGAACCGATTCCCTGGGACGAGATATCCCAGACGCGAAGAAAAAAGAAGCATCACCGACCAGAAATAATAAGAGGAAACCACGAGCGAGCGATTCCGATGCCTCACCTCCACGGAAAGCATCCGATACGAGACGCTCATCCCGCAACTACTCCCGCTCCCGCTCCCGTGGACGAAGCCGATCGAATCCACGACGAGATCGACGAGCTTCTGGCGGTACACATCGAGGAGAGAGTCGTAGAAGTAGATCAAGAAGCCGATCGACGTCACGAACGCGCCATCGTCGTCGTCGCTCCACCTCGCGATCAAGGAGTAGTCGTCGACGCCGCTCTCGCTCCCCCGCAAGACTACCATCTCGTCGCGTCGAGCGTCGACAGGATCGTCGTTCGAGAAGCCCTGCTCGTTCTGGTCGTCAAGCTGATCGAAACTCGTCGCCACATCAACCGAAACGCGAAGACCCGAAAGCCGAAAAACCGCGAGAAGGACAAGTCAAGCGCGAAGAAGCACAAGAAGGAGTTAGCGCTGCTTCGACAGATGGAAAGACCAGAACTTCAGCCAATCAAGAGAAGAATCTCGCTGAGAGTGACCGCGCCAACGAGACTCAGAAAGCTCGAGCAGGGCTGTTTACGGCCAAGGAGTTCGCCGAAGAGCATCGACGCAAGCTCCGGCAGAACGATTTCCTTCGCACAGCCGATGCGAGCGACATGGGTGCGAATGCGGAGACCGTGTATCGCGACAAGCGTGGTCGCAAATTGGACATGCTGAATGAAATGGTGCGCCAGCAGGAAATTCTTGACGGGAAACGCGAACGCGAGGCGCGTGAAGAGTACGAATGGGGAACGGGCAAGGTTCAGAAAGAAGAGCTCAAAAGCCAGCGCGAGCTCATGGCGCAAATGAAGCAAGCCCCCTTTGCGCGTCACGAAGACGACCCGGAACTCGAGCAGCTTCGCAAAGAACGTGTGCGCGCGTTCGACCCCATCAACAGCAAGGTGTTCCAGGAAGACGACGTCTTTGGTGGTGCCAAGAAATCCAAGAAGAGCAAAAGCAAAAAGAAACGCAGCAGCAGCACGAAACCAAAGTACGCTGGTCCGCCCGCACCGCCGAACCGCTTTGGCATCCAACCAGGGTATCGCTGGGATGGCGTCGTGCGTGGCACTGGCTGGGAAGAAAAGCTTTTGCTGCGTCAGAACAAAGAATCGGCAGTAAGCGAAGAAGCCTATCGATACGCTGTCGCAGACATGTAAGCGCGAGAAAATGTGTGAGAGAGAGAGAGAGGCATGGACTTTTGCGTCAAATATACAATCTTTTTTCATTTGCGGGATGGCGGTTGTGAGGGAATCGACCATGTGAACCTTGCGTGTTCGTGTGTGTCTGTCACATTTGTTTGTTTTGCTTTGTGCTCACTCCAATACGCTTCGCGTCTTTCGCCTACTTGTGCTGCGCGTACAACTCCAACACGCGGTTGACATCGCGCTTGCTGCCCAAGAAAATCGGCGAGCGTTCGTGGATGTGGGTCTGCAGATCGTTTTCGAAACACGCATTGCGAGCATGTTAGCCATCTTCGTCGTCAAACACGCGCAACGCACCAGAATAAGAACGTACCGGGACGAGGTCAAGCACGCGCTGCGTGCCCGTCGTGGCGAGACCACCGGCTTGTTCCATAATGAACGACATTGGGTTCGCTTCGTAGAGGAGACGCAGCTTGCCATCCTTGCTCTGTACACATATTCGCAACAAAGTCGAGCTTGTCAGCAACTGCATGCAACTGCAAACGGAGGCGCGGCAAACACACCTTGGAGTCGGCTGGGTACAAAAAGATCCCTCCGTACAACAGCGTACGGTGGACATCGGACACCATACTTCCGACGTATCGCGCAGAGTATCTACACACATACACACAACGCAGTGTTTCCCAAACGCGCAAGTCAGAGAAAAGGGGTTGACTTGCATGCAATCGAGAGAGAGAATCATGGCATTTGGCACGCACGGCTTTGGTTTGTTCTTGCATTCCTCGATGAACGCCTTCGTTGGGGCGTCCCACAGCGAGTAGTTTCCTTCATTGCACGAATAGATCTGCAATCATGGAGGAGCAGATGTAAGTATCTCTGCAAATGTGACCGACTGACTGCATGCAAGGTGCTTTTTCTGTGCGGTGCTCACCGTCTTCGCGTCGTCCGGGATCTTGATGTCGTTGTGCGACAGGATGAACGCACCGATGGTTGGGTCCAGCGTGAAGCCGTGCACGCCCTGGCCCCAGGTCAGCACCAATTGGGTCGAACTACCGTACATGCAGTACCCAGCAGCGACAAGCTTGTTGCCTGGTTGCAAGATGTCCTTGAACCTGCGTTTTTGCCACACCAACCACACAAATAGCATGAGTATCGTGCACTACATGGAGACCACGCAGCAGTGGGAAAGATAGAGCAGCAAGAACACAAACACACCCTCCTTCGGCATCCTTCGCGCGTTGGTAAATGGCGAAAATGGTACCGGTCGACACATTGCAATCAATGTTGGAAGAACCATCAAGTGGGTCAAAGGCAATGCAGTACTTGGCTGACAAAAACGATATTAAGAGCAGCAACCACAAGTGCAGGTTAGCACAAAAACGTTGCATCCATGGCAGCTACAGCACAAACACACACACAAACTCACCACCACCCGTGGAGTTTTCCACAAAGATAGGCTCCGCATTCTCTTCCGAGACCATCACTTCAATCTTCGTCGAGAACTTGAGCGAGTTGATGAAGATATCGTTCGCGAGCAAATCCAGTTTCTTCACGGCATCGCCGGTCGAGTTTTCCGAGCCATCGAGACCGTACAGCCCAGTCAACCCCGCGCGACGCACGGCGCTCGCGATCACTTTGCACGCCAACTCAATGGACGAAAAGAGGATCGACAGGTCAGCGTTCGTCTGGATCTCCTTCTCGGCCAAAATGAAGCGCGAGAGAGTGATCGGGTTCGAGTGGTCAACGGGGGCGGCCATGGTGCTGTTGGAAGGAGAAAAGTGGTTTCTGAAGTTGCTGCTGCTTCGGAGGCGGACGGAAGGGGCGGAGACGTGCGCGCGGGGAGCGAAATTCCGAAATGCGCTCCTGACTATGATCGGAGCTGGTGCGCATCGGACCAGCTGCTGCATTTTGTGTGGGGTTTCTGTCTGTCTACTTGAAGTTTCCATCGCTATTGGGATAAAAACTGACCATCTGTATCCAATAAAGAGGTGTTTTAAACAGAGGGCTAGGGCAGTCGAGTATTCATCGGTGACGGCAGCGCTGTCACGCGGATGAGCGAAGACACCGACGTCCGAGAATAGGGTGGCTGGTCACGGATTCGGACGGTTGGTACCGAGTGAAGACGTGAGAATCGGGCTTTTGATGGGATGCGAACACTACACTAGGACGCTTTGCAATCTTTTGCTTTTGGAAAAAAGACACTGATTGGAGGACGTAACGCGAAGTGGATTGAGCATCGTGATTACGATTGCATGCTGGAGTGACGAAGACCGAACGTGAGGCGCGCTCGTTTACCTATCACCACTGCCGCACGGTGTGACACCTTGTGGATGGGGAGCGCGTCAGCCGTTGTGGCTTCACTCGCTGCTGCTTCGATCGCGTGTGCTCCATTCTTCACCACAGCAGCGCTCGCGAAGCAGAGCGACCGTGACCGACCGCGTCTTGCTCGATCATCAAGGCGCGAGGATATCCTGCACCAAAGTGGTTTTCTCGACGTTGCCATCGGGGGACTGCCACGCATTATGCGGTATACAGGCTCTCCGGCATCCAAAAGCGCGAGAGATGCGTGGTCAGTCACGGAAGCGAAAGCTCAGACACGAATGCACGTTGCATTATGCAGAGAGAGAGAGAGCAATCAAGTCATCATTGCTGAAACTGCTGTGGTGAAATGGCGGCATCGCATGGAGGGAGGGATCACAGCGTGCAGACAGCGCTGGGACTCGCTTCCCATGCGATGATTGCTGCTCCTTCTTTTTCGTTATTTATAGCCACCACCCGGAGCTAACACAGGCAGTCGGTTAACTCCGCATCACACGAGTCTGCTGTCTGTGCACTTTTCGCGCCACCACTTGTTTTGTTTCTTGCAACAACCCGGACCTTGACAAAAAGAATGTGGCCGCGTCGGGCGGTCGCTTCCGACAACACTCGAGCCAAGAACCCACCTGGACGCCTTTCGCTGTCCATGAGTATCGCTCCTCTAGAAGCAACCAGTCCGCAAGGTGTGCCGCGTCTCCGACGTCTTTGCCACCAGCAGCCCCAGCAGCACCATCACGTCGGTAGGCGGACCACTGCTTCGGCACTCATGTCCATGGCGTTCGCCAGTTGCCAATCGGCGAGCTCGGCCGCGCAACAAGAGCAGCAGCCGCAAGCTCAGAAGTCCCAGAACACCGGTGCTCACCAACGAACAGTGAACGCAAAAGATGGTGTCCAGGGAGCGACGTCCAGTGTGAAAACGGCGATGCGACGGTCTACGGACGCAATGCCATCACCGAACGTCCAGCAGCAACTACCGCATTCGAAAAAGCGACTCTCCTTGCCGTTCCAGCGGCCATCCCAAGTGGTTGCATCGACAATCACGAATGTTGACATCTACTACGGCTCCTTGACGGGCACAGCGGCGCGGTTCGCGGCGCTCTTGGCCAAGGACGTCGCGGCTCGAGGCGTGACCACCACCTTGCGCAGTCTCGAGCAGTTTGACGAGCACTTGCTTGTGACACAGGAAAAGAAGGCAAACACCCATGCGTCCGTGTTCGTCGTGTCCACACATTTCGCAGGCGGTGCCCCACCCAGTGCCGAGGATTTCTATCAGTGGCTGCGGCTTGTATCGGGAAAAGCCAACAAAAACCATGCAGTGAGGTCGCCAAGAGGGTCCATTCCTACACTGGAAGAACCCACGACCAAGACGCTCGCCAAGTTGACTCTGGGGAAAGATACGACAAAGTCTGTGGCTGGGATCGCCGATGGTTCAGCTGCTTCATCTTCTACTTGCATTACTGGATCCTCTCCCATGAGGCTGCTGCTGAACTGGAGTCGGGACTTTGGCAAAAAGAAACGTCCTCGCGAGAAAAGTCTGCTGGAAGGGATGCAATTTGCCGTGTTCGGTGTCGGCAGCTCCATTTATTTAACGTACAACGCCATGGGCAAATTCGTCGACGCTCGGATGCACACACTGGGGGCAATTCGACTCTGTTCATTGGGGCTCGGCGATATCGCGGAAGATGCGGAAGCCACGTTTCTGAAATGGAAGGCGCAATTCCTGCAGCAGCTGCCGATCATTCCGCACAATACACGCTTCATCGCGTTTGACCATGATCTTGTGGGACTACCGCCACAGTACCCTCCCCACGAACAGCAGCAACAGCGACACATAGCAGGTTCGAGTGGCCAGATGCAGCAGCGCCAACTCAAGGATGCAACTTCTCTTTCGAGTATTCAAGAAGACCCGTTGGCAACGACGATGAAGACGATGGTAGTAGACCGATACAGCAAACATGTGCGATTACGGTTTCGATGTCGCACCATCGATAAACCTGCTGCAGCCTCCAGACACACAAGGTCGCCTCCGCGAGCATGTACAAAATCATTTGGAGCTCCTGACGACGTAGCAATGACTCGGTCGCCGAAGCACTCGCTGCATCTCCGGAAGCCCAGTGTAGGTCTTCAGTCCATTTCGCTCCTCCTCCCAGATTATAAAACCACTACCACCAGCAAGACCAACAGCCGCGACAAAGTCGTACCAACCGACAATCAACTGGAGACACGGAAGGAAATCGCATTGGTTCGACTAGCACTGCTCGACCACGAGATGGAGTACGAAACAGCAGATATTTTCGGGTACCTGCCGCACAATTGCGCCGAGACAGTCGAGTCGGTCGCCTCCAGACTGGGCTTCAAACTCGATACCTGGATTGAGCTCTACTTCGAGACCACTCGCAACAAACAGTACCAGAAGCACCACCTACCATTCACTACACCATGCACTGTGCGCACAGCACTGACCGAGTTTCTCGAGCTGCAGACAGTGTCAAGAGAGTTTGTGCGAGTCGCCTCGAAGTTCGTCGCCGAAGCCCGTGAGCGTGATGCGCTGGAGCATTTGGCGTCTATGGATGGCTCGACGACATTCAATGAGCAGTTCGTGAAGCAAAAGAAGGGGATCCTGGAGCTGTTCGAGCTCGCCCCGAGTCTGAGCATCCCCTTCGAAGTGTTTGTGAGCATCACGCCATTGATCAAGCCTCGGTTGTTCTCCATTGCGTGCTCGCACCTCAAGCACCCGGAGTATATTGAACTTGCTGTGGATCTTGGGCGTCCAGACCAGAAACATGGAGTCTCGGTGACGCATCTCCGGGAACTCATGACGATGGTGCACAATACAAAGTCCTCGATCATGCTTCGCGGTTTCGTGTCTCCGTCTCCCTTCAAGATTCCGGAAGACACGACGACTCCGATGATCATGATTGCGAACGGGATCGGAATCGCACCTATGCGCGCATTGCTTGAGCACCGAAAACTGGAATTTGAGAAACTCAAGGAAGGAAACTGCTGTCGTACCCCTCCGCGGAATCTCTTGTTCTTCGGCTGCAGGGATAGCTCGTCCATCCTGTTTGCCGAAGAGCTACGCGCGTGGGAGAGGGGAGGCTTTTTGGTTCTCAAGCTCGCATACTCAGCGGAAGATGGTCGCACTGGTCAGTACGTGCAGGATGTCGTAGCTCTTCATCTGAGTGAAATCGCTGAGCTCACGAAATCGTCAAGTGATGCTCGTATCTATGTGTCCGGGAAATCAGCGATGACACGCAGCGTCCGAGAGGTATTGCGGTGCGGTCTGCAGCACAAAGCAGGGAATGGTCGACACTGGTTTGATAAGGTCGTGGAGAGCGGACGATATGTAGAAGACGCGTTTTGATGAAGTGAAGGTGTGTGCACTCATCGAGCTCGACTGGATAGCTTACCAAACGATTTATTCCTCCGCACGGGCGAGCAGTGCTGGGAAAAAGACCCGACAAGTGTTTTCGTAAATCTTCTTGGCCAATTCGTCTTGGTTTTCTCCTCGGATAGCGCTCACGATTTCAACAACTTGGCTGAAAAGCATTGGAGAGAAAGCAAGAAGAGTCGCAGATCATCAGCATTGCGCGCGGAAATCCACACATCCATGCACGCGAAAGCCCATCACTTACACAAGTGTGCACGGTTCGTTCCTTCCTTTCACGAGGAACCCGTCTTCGTATTTCTCAGCCTTCTTGGTTTGCCAAGATGTCTTGACATGGGAGAAACCAGCGTGGGTCGCACGAATATCGCACCACGGAGCATCTACAACAGGTTGGGAGGGAGAGAAAGGAGATGTTGGGTGAAGCTGGCCACATGCTTGAGCGGACACGTAACGTAGCCATGCGTTGTTGTACCGGTCTCGATCATCAATCGCTCCGTCGGAATGGCTCGGACAGTTTCCAAATTTTCTGCAGTCTTGAGTGAGCAGCCATTGATTCCTGCATGGCAACATGCGCCGAATGCATGGTGTGAGTTACCCTTGCTACCATAGTCGCCATCGAGAGAGCAAGCACCAACCGATATAGAGATCCAATTCGACGAGCTTCAGCGCTTCTTCGGTGCTTCCAGTGAACGAGTGAACGACGCCATTCGTGAAACGACTGCGGTTCTTTGCAATCATTTCTGGCAGTTGCAAGTGCAGACATACGCGCAGTTCAGCTTCAGTACCAGAGACAAATGCAGAACCTCGAATCGCAGTCCGCATGCAACGAGCTTACCATAGAAATCTCCTTCGGTGTTGCGGTTGTGCAGAAACATTGGCAACTGGGTCTTCTCCGCTAACTCAAATTGCTTGTCAAAGTACTTCAGCTGCGTCGCTTTGTCGCAAAACTCGAGTCGGTCGTAGTCCAGTCCGCACTCGCCAATGGCGACAACCTTGTCGTCTTGCATCCCATCTTCGCAGGTTTGGACCAGCTGCGCAAAATACGAATCTGCATCGATGCCTTCGTCGTTTGTCTCGAATTCGCCGCATCGAGTGGGGTGCACGCCCACTGTACTGTACAAAGCAGGCAGTGGCGGCGAAGACGCCGACGGCGGCTTTCTCGCAAGCGCCAACGCTGCTTTCGATTCCTCCAACGATCCGCCTTCGCCATGGAAACAGCACGCAACAACAAAAGGTACCAAACGTAAGCTTGCTATGCTTACCAGCAGGGCACAGGCAAGTGAACGAGCCATGACAGCACAATGTAGTAGTACCGGTGATGATGATTTTTTCGACCCCAAAAGCCTTCGCGCGCGCCAGCACCGTCTCAAAGTCGTCCTGCCAACACAAAACAACCCACACATCCACCGATCAGCTCTAGCAACAGCTCAAATCGCCGGGAATGCTGCTCCGTCAACCTGGTGGCGCTGCTTGCCGCGGTAGTTGCCGCTGAACACCGGATCCGTGAGATTCGCGCCGATGTCGATCAGCGCGTGCGCACTCTTCGACGCCATTTTCCTGAGCTGCTTCGTCACCTGCAAGTTGTTGGCGCTTGCCATTTTTTGGATTTCTCATGGACAGCATGCGTTCACTTTAGTGACATTTATGCTATCGCACAGTCGCCGCTATAAGTATGAGTCCATCAATTGTTGAAGGAGATCGTAAATGCACTGCTATAAACGGTTTGTGCACGAAACAAACGAATACACGAATCATAGACGTATCTATCTGATTGCACCAGTGCCTCTCTATATCCAGCGAATAGTGCTTTATGCATCGGTACGCAGTAAAAGAGGATGAACCTATCTGCAGAGTTGCACTTTTGACCAAAGGAAACGAGCAAAAAAGCGAGCGAGCGGGTGCGGATTCCGCGCTGGTGCGCGCACGCAATGCTGCCAGTGCGGAATCGTCCAGGGGGAGCCTTCCTCACAACCGAAAACGCCGCCGAACCCACAAGACAACCACAATCGACGACTGCCACAATGGGACGCGGACCGAGGGTTTCGAACGAGGAAAAACAGCAGATCCTCAAGTTGAAGCACGGAGGCATGACGGTGCAGGCGATCGCATTGCAGCTGAAGCGAAGTGCGTACTTGGTGTACCAGACACTGAAAGCAGCAGCTGACGCGCCAGTCACATCCGTGGCTTCGCGTCATCAGCAGAAACAGCCGCAAACACAAAGAACGGAGCAACAGAATGCTCCAAGTGGATCTGGAGAACCGAGTTGTAGAAAAGGTGTGTCTGCTGCCACGGTCACCAAGATGCCCCCGTTGTCTGTGTCTGCGAGTGCTGTTCCCGCGAGTGCTGTTTCTGCAGTTGCTGCTGTCACTGGCGCCGCTGCGACCGCTACAGACAGGTGCGGAAATGCAATTGGTATGTCCGCGAAAGCAGCAATCACACGTCCACCGAAAGTCATTCCGCTCAGTCGAACAGCTTCATCGCAAAAATATGGTAATGGGGCTACTGTTACCGGCAACAGCGACGGGAGTGCTCGAAATGCGAGTGGCAATGGACAGTCTATAAAGCGGTCTATTGCCAGAGAAGAAACGCTGGCTTCTCCAGACCCAGAGCTGATGCGGCTACTTATGGGAATGGTTCCAGAAGACGACAATGCTGAATCAACGCGATCCAGTCAGCCTCACATGCAAGGTTCACTATGCGTCGGATATCTAACAGCGTGGGCACGGGTATCCATACTGACTAACACGTTTGGTTGGTGAAGTAGAATCCGCTTGCAGAAGACAGAATGGAACGCCAATCCAAGTCACCAACCCACCTGCGGTCACCTCAGCAGTGGCTTTTCTCGCCACCCCAACATCCTGCTGTCGAGTGACCTCCTCAATGTCTCTTCGCAAGAACACCCGCGCGAACCCACAGGAGACATCAACTCCGCCACAACCGACATGCAGGAGTCGGCTCGTGATTGAGTCTCCAGAAATCGACATCTGCTACCCTCCACTCTCAATGGCGAGTAGAAGCAGCTGCGCCAACATAATTCCGGACGAGATCTTACTCGAGGAACATTCGGGTGCAACAGCATCGGAAGATACCGCCAGCAAGAGCGAGGCTGTGAGACGCTTGTTTTTCTTGCTGCACGAGCAAATCAAGAAGCTGCAGGGTGAGGAGGCAGACGACTGGAGCACCCAACTTTCCCAGCTTCTCATGAAGTTTCGAGCCGATGCGAGACTATTGGGTCTGGAGATGGCAGCTGGAAGCAGCGAGCGAAAACGCAAGCGCGAACACAATGTCGACAGCATGGCGCTCGGCAAGCTGCTTCATGAAAAAGTGGCTGCAGAAGTCGCGCTGATGAGTATTCAAGTCGAGCGGGAGCAAGTCCAGTTAGATCGGGAGCGAATGAAGACTGAGGTTGAAGTCGCACTGTCCCGCAAGAGACTCGAAGACGCGTTGGTCTCGAAGTCGACCATCGATAGAATCGTGGCTCGAAGCACGCTTGGAACAAGGCAAGATTCTCTGTTCAGTCCCTCTATGTTTATCGCAGCTTGTGATTCTAACTTTTTGCTTGTTTGTACTATATATTGTGTTTTCTTTTCGTTGTTTTTCTACTCCCGCTGCTAGCTGGAACTGATAGGAGTGCCCGTTTTGGATTTCTTGAGGATCGAGTCGGCAGTCTGGGCTTCCTCCAACTCCAATTTGCGCTTCGCTATCAGTGCCGATGTCTCCCCAGACTCCGCGGATAGATCGTGGAGGGCATCTTCACCTACACTATTACTATTGCTATCATGAGTGACGTCTCCGTTGGGTTCTTGCACTGGCTTTGATGACTTGTCGTTGTCAGACCCTTGCTTCCATGATATTTTCTGAAACATGTTTTTGTATTGAGGGGATCTCACGTTCTTTGTCGTCTTGCTGGACTTCTGAGCACTCACGCCTGCGAAGAAGGACTTCGACTCGTCTTCCTCTTTCTTCTCACGAACAGGCAGTTTCAGATCTTCTTCGTCTTCTTTAGGGGGATGGTCGCTACTCACAGGAGAACTTGCCTGATCGATCAAGTCACCTTCTTTCAACGAGGTCGCAGGTTCCTCGTCATCGTCGTCATCTTTGTAGTCCACCAACTTCAACGGTTTTGCATCCCGACACGAGATTTCCTCCTGATCGGAATGTGCCAGCAGGATGGGAGTGAGCATACAAAGTCGCACAGGTAAAGAAAGTCAAGCAATCCGATTCCACACACTCACCTCTGACAGACTCGCTTTTGATAAGCTAGGTACAAACGAACCCGCTGGCTCGTCGTCTTTTTCCCAGTACATTTCTTCATCATCGTCCATGCTGGTCGTCTGCACAAACTTGATCTTCGCGAGGTCGGACGCTTGGATTGGCATATTGGATGACGATGTCCCAAACGAGTCTTCGTAGCGCAGGCGAATCGCTTCAAACACAAGCAAGCATTCATCCTTGTAGCTCGCGTAGAATTTCGTATAGATGTGCTCAATCAATGACGACAAGTTGGTCTAGCACAAGAGAGTGGACGCGAATTGGTTGTCAGCAAAAAGGGATATAAAAGAGCGTGGTCCTGCAGGCAAAGAACGAAATACCTTCTCGATGAAGGCGAGCAACTCGAGGATCGCAGAGCAAACCGCACTGTCGTTTCGTTTCCCGAGCTTTAAATGCGCAAACATCGGGACGAAGAGGTCGTTCTGGATCAAAAAGCGGGAGAAAAAGGCTTCCGCTCGCGCAACACACGCTCGCATGAACTTCACAGCCTCTGCAAGTAATGGATGGATGCATCAGAACATGTAAGTGCGCCAGACACGAACGTGAAAACTGCGGTCTCTGCAAAACAACGATTTGCCACTCACGGATCACAGAGAGCTTGTTTTTCGATCGGAGCATTTGGTCGATATAGGAAGCGATTGGTTGCCTTCCAAATAAATACTTCACACGGTATCCATGGGCTTCGGTGCAAAACGTGAGAAGCTCCACGATGCTGTCTTGCAGCGCGAATAATACGGGCTCATCGTTGATAGAGGAGTATTTGAATGGCTGCAGCAGCCAAGTGATGTAGTTCGGGTACAGCACGCTAAGGAATTTGTCATCCTGATCGGAGAGAAAAGAAAAGAAGGAGCACGTCCATCGCACAGGTCAGTTACACCAGCATGCGCAGCCCTGCTGCCCCAAGGAGCAAAGTAAAAACGGATTCGTACATGGCCGAGCGGAACTTTGAAGATTTCTTTTAGCAGCGTGAACATCTGGACGCGGGTGGACTCGTATCGCTCAAACACGAACAGCAACGCAGTGAACAACGACGAACCAGGTTTCCAACAGATTCGATCGCTGTCCGATGTTGGTGGGGCGATGCATCTGCCTTCACTGGCGAGATGCGTTCGAAGACGTTCCGGACCCTGGTAAAAGACCAGGATATTCAGAATGTCGACTGCTAATTCCACTTCCTTGATTTGAGACTCGGACGAACCGAGAGCCGAGCTGAACGCTTCGAAGATCGACCCATCGCCGAACAAATTGTTGAGCAATGTACCAAACACTGGTGGGGCGCCAAACCCATCGCGTCGCTGTGGGAGCTTGTCGAGTGGTCTTGTCACCCGCACGAGCTGGATGACTTCTTTTAACAGCCCCAGTCCGTCGAGGCGCTTCTCTTTGCTGCGAACGAGCGCTTTGCTGTACACACAAGAGCATGCATGCAGGTGTCAAGACGATCGCATCCATGAGTGCATGCAATGCATGCGGGCGGATACGTCTATCCGTGAGGGGAAATGATGCATGAAGTACGCACATTGTTTGCCAGTACTCTTCCGTGTCGGAGACATAGGAGAGAATGTGGTAGTTGTTTTCGTTGACCATGTGTTCCAGCATAATCACCGAGCAATCTGGGAGCGACCGCGAAAGCACGTTGTCTTTGATCACGTGGATGCGGAAATTCATGTGCACGCGGTCTAAGACGCTTCGATCTTCGATGGGAATGACCTACAGGCACAACAACGGCAGTGCGATCCGCATCACTATGGCGCAATGGGGTGCAGCACGCGAAAGCGCTCTTTCTGGTAACTCTACCTGCTTGAATCCGTCGTTGCCTTCCAAGGCGCTTCGAAAATCCATTTCGCGGATCAGACCAGGATTGTACCCGAACACGCCCACCACCGACAAGAAATTGGCATCGCTCAATAGGATCTCAATCAGTCTTCGATCACACAACTCGACTAGCGTAACGCACACAGCACATCGGAAGCCACAACACAGATCAGAATGGAACGATTGGGGGTTGCGTGTTGCTGCTGTGTGCGGCTTACCTAGCGCGTAAAAGATGTCGAATATCCGATGCAGCACGGGTTTGTCTTCGTCCAGTTCACAAAGATCAAACAAATCCAAGAGTTTCACGATGTACGCGCCATCCTATCAAAGGGCACCATGCAAATCCAACCAGCATCCGCCACAAGCACGAACACAAATCAGACGACGTTTGAATGCAGCATTCCTTCACTCACGTCCACGTACGTTGGCGGCGAGGTCCCGAAGTGTCTTCGACCGAACCGTAGGGTGCGTCGTCTTGAGCAGCAGCAGAATATCATCCAGCTTCTCACTCTCGCATGGCGGCAGCTCTCGCCTACATCAAACACAGCAGGACAGGACAGGCATGCAGCATCGCGCAGGTCAGCATCGCCATAACCACAGTGCTGTAGCATACACCCGCGAAGGAAGCAAGCAGAACAGACACGGAACAACAACACTTCTCCGTTGTTCCAGCCCATACTCCGCGCCACCAGCAATGATCTACATGTCTCTCCACGCACTCGGTGATTTCGTCCGGAAAGAAGTGGTGGTGGCTCTCCATCATGGCGGTTCGCTCTCTCGTCGGGCAAACAGTACTACAGCAACACTCGTCGTCCCTCCCCAGTTCAACTAAACGCGCAATGAGGATTGCTTTGGCTCCTCCTTTACGCAAGCACACTAGGGTGAGGCGGAAATATGTATTGCGAGGTTACGGACGCGCGAGATAGCAACGAAAAGAGAGAGAGAGAGCGCGCGCTTACGTTACTACAACCCCCAGTTTTGGGCTGTGAGCTTTTTTGGGCGACAGAGGGTACCGTACAATACATAACCAATTCCAGTTGCACCGATAGAATGATGGTCTTCCCGATCCTCAACGAGCAACTTGACGGTAAACTACGTGCGGCAGCGAGAATTCTTCTTCGACCTGTTTGGTGGGGATTTGGAATTTGAATGTGCATTCAACTGATGAAATGCTGCAGACTGCTCGAGTTTGTCGACATGCGCATCCATGCATGCAAACCTCCTGAATGGACTGAGGTGCGATGCATGAGAGAATGCAAAAGTGCGTTTTATCATCTTATCTTTCCGTGACATTTCCAGATGGATATCAGATGCAAAGCTTCTCACTTCCGACCGACGCACACTCCTCATCTGTATGAATGTGCGAGAGAGAAAACCGACTGTCATTTATTTTCAAACCGAAATCTTCCTTGCACGAAGGGTAACCCTGTATTCGTTGCAGATTTGCTCACGATCGAGTGGGTACCACGGTCATAAATCCTGTGCCAAACCGTAACCTCGCATCGTAACTTTCCTCGCTCATTTTTATCCAATTCCGCGTCCGCATTTCTCCGAATCATCTTTGCAGCCAATGGGATAGCAGGAACGAGGGTACACTGGGTCTTCTATTGAGGCGGCATCCGGTGGACAAGCGACTGAGGACTGACATTTTACAGATGCATATTGGGGGCGTTGGCGCGAGTTTGAAAAAAATAAATACAAAATTGCCATGTCTGGACGAGATTTTGCGCACCTTCAACCAGTACGTGGCGTTCGGCGTTGCCTCGATCTTACCGCTTCCTCTCTCCTTCTCTGCGCAAGCGCTCGCCTGACGCTCGTGCGCGCTCACTCGATGGCTTTTTCTGTTTAGGACAATGCGGAAGTCGAGCGCGCCGTGTTGGCTCAAGAGGTACTCGAAAAGCATCGCGCAGCATGAGACCTCAAGTCGAGCACATGCTCCATCTCTGCGAGTGCGTTTTCTTTTCTACGGTGGAGCTCTGCGCTGAGCGACCGTATGTGTGTGTGTGCACTGGTTCGACAGGTTGAAACGCTGCGGAACCGCATTGGGCTGCGTCAAGTGGATGTGTCGAAGGAGTGCGGTGTGAATGCGAGTATGCTGTCGCAATGGATGCTCGGGCGATACAAAGGCAACGTCTCAAGAGTACGTTTGACGTGACGGAGAGCGTGTGGGTGCTATGTATTCACATTTTGATTCGTGGATGCCCTGCAGATCAACGGTCTGATGGAGTCGTGGCTCATTCGGCGGCGTGGAGGGAAACCTATGGAGAAAGGCAGTATGAGTATGCTACGTACGTATCGTATGCACTTGCTTCTATATGCATTTCGTCTTGTCGCGCTGATAACAATGTTCGTGTGCTTTGAATGCTTTTCCAGTGATGGGACTACCAGGGAGCTCCCCGAAAGTATTAAAGCGGCGACTCGATGACACGAATGGCTCCGCGACAGGCACAAAAAAGTGAGGGGATCGCAGTCGATACGCCCCACTGTTTCCACACGCATGCACACGTGCACTCACTCGGCAATGATCGTTTGCTACCTATCTATCAGGGTTCCTGATGCGGTGCTGGCTCAGCGCAAGCTCTACGACTATCCAAAGGTACGGATGGCTGGTTTCTCGTTCCCTGACAAGCTTGCACCGCTTCGCCTGTCGTGTATTGTGTACTTGACGTCCTGACTTGCTGTGTGATTTCCCGCATGTTCCGTCACCGTAGAACCCGCCGAGCGAGACTTTGCTGATCCCGATCCGACTCGATGTGGATGTCGAAGGCTATCGGTACATCGACTCGTTTTCCTGGAATCTGTAAGGAAGAATGCGCTGCTGTGCCACTTTGTGCGTTGACTGGCGTTGCGGTGGTATCTCTGACATTATTGTGTTTCTTCTCGCTGTGGTATCAGCCATGAAAGAGATTACACATACGAGACTTTTGCTGGCACATTGGTGCGCGATTTGGATCTCCCGGAGTGCTTCCGGAAGCGGATCGCTAGTCAAATTGAAGCCCAAGTGGAGAAGGGGAAGCGCTCGATGCCGTGGCATGATGCCGTTGCCAACGAGAGTCTGCATCCCATTTACATCAATATCCGCATCAACGACACGATCCTGATTGACCGCTTTGAGGTCGGTGTGGCAGACAGATGGCAATTCTCTATGTAACACTCAACTTTGTTGTTGCGCTGATCCGTGTTTGTAGTGGGACTTGAGCAACCCGACAAACTCTCCCGAGCGTTTCGCCCAAGTATTATGCGAAGAGCTGGTGCGTTTGGTGGTTGTGGAATTGCGAAGCAAAGTGCTTCTCGTGGCAATTTGTGGTGACTTTGTATCGGTGTTGTGACATGCATTGCAGGGATTGAGTGGCGAGTTTGAAGCCCAAGTGGCACTAACGATTCGTGAGCAGCTTCGCGACTACTCTCGGGTACGGATTTCTTGCCTTCGCCTTTTGATGTTGTTGGCTGTATCTTCAAGAACAAGCACCCATCGAATCAGATTCGTGACCTCCATCCCTGTATTTCCTCTAGCTCATTCGAGAGGGGCTCCGAGACCGTGTCACACGACTACCGCCTGTGACGATGGCACTCCGAGATCGTGCCGATGTCGTGTCGTGGGAACCGTCGGTGAAGTACATTCTCGCAGACGATATCCCGCTCTTGGAGCGCGAAGACTTTAAGCGCATGCGTCCGCACTCGCAGAGTAGCGTTGTGGCGCCAGCAGCAGCAGCCCCCGTCGTGAAGCCGAACCGTCCGCCGAAGCCTGTGAACACGTTCTTGATGTTCTGTCGCGAGTGGCGAAAGAAGATCATGACGGATAACGCCAACACGAGTGCGAAAGACGCGTCGAAGATCTTGGGGGAAATGTGGCAAAAGCTGTCCGATCAAGAGCGCGCCAGGTACGCATATGAAGCAGAAACAGAGAGGTTCCTTCTCCCGTTTGGTCGCAGTGCATTGTCTTAGCGTGTTGTTTGTTGTTGTGTTGTGTTGACTACCGCAGCTACATCCCAATGACCGAGAAAGAGAATGAACGACGACTACATGAATGGCGCTTGAAAGAAAATCTCTCCGTGGCGTCGTCAGGGTCGACTCCTGCTGCTACTGTTGGCGTCGGTTCCACTGCGCCTGTTGCAGCAGCAGCTACCCAGGTGGCGAATGCCGCAGCTCCGCTTGCCACGACTCCTGCTGCGACAATACCAACAAGCGCAGCACCGACGAATGGAGTAGCACCCGCAGTGATTCCTGCCAACAATGCACCTATTACCGTCAATGAACTTGACGCTGACGGAGTTGCGCTTGACGTGGACGACGACGAGGAGGAAGAAGACGAAGAGGAGGAGGAGGAGGAGGAGGAAATAGACGAAGACGTGGAAGAGGATGTGGACACCGACGGCGACATTCCGATTGATGTGGACATGATCCTCGATGGCGTCGATCTTCACCTGGATATATAAGAAGAACACGAAAAGGAAGAAGCAGTCAGCAGAGGAAGGTGTCGACCACTTTACTCAAAAATGCTTTTTGTTTTCGCTTATTTTTGTATTTTAAATATGAAACACAAGAATGAGAGTCTTCTTCACACACTCACATTGCTCTTCTGCGACTTGCACCAGCATATTGGGTCGTTTGCCAGCATCCCACTTGTGTGCATTGTCGTTAAGGAACCCCCGCTTGCGAGCCAGCATCGGGGTTGAGCCGCCACTTGGACTGGTAGTAGTGGTTTTCCAGCTCAAAGAGCGCGGACGAGATGTCGGAGCTCAAATGGGAAATTTGCGCATCAACATCATCGCATCTGCCAAACGTCACGCACAATGGGTGCCATTCAGTTATCACACACACACACACACATCAGCGAAGCCGTAGTATACACGAGCAACGTACGCACCGTTTGAAGAGATCTTCGGTCGTGGTGTCCACGGTCTGGTTCATGCCTTCAAAGTCGCCCAATGCGACCGAGAGCTTCATCTCGGAGACCAATCGCAGCAGCGACTCGCTCGCTTGCACCAGCGTGGTCGCGTAGATGGAGTTCTGGTACGCCTCTCTCGCGGTGTTGGTCTTGTCCTTGATCTTCGCGGTCTTCACGAGCCCTTTGAAGTTCTCCACGAGCTTCTCCACATTGTTGTCCAGGCGCTGGCGATACTCTTCCGCCATCTTTTCCCCTCTTTGTGTCTTTTTATATATGTTTTTGAATGTGAGTTTGAGAGAGTGAGGATAAAATGGAGCATTAGCGTGTGGGCCACATCACATGGAAACGACTGAAAGTGTGTGGCGCACATTAAGGTTGAGAGCGATCTTTGGATTCGCACGGTTCAGGGTGCGATTTTGTAAACAGCATGCGACTCGGTTGTTTGCACTGTATGCGGGTACGTTTGCGTTCGTTCTGCGACTTTTGCCCACGAAGCTCGAGTAGTAGCGATCAGCTGCAAGTAAGTATGCGCGGTGATGGCGGAGTGAAGGAACCAAGTTGGTCGAGAGGAGTTTCACGATCATGGTTCCAGTTGGAAACGACCGATTCCATCTCAGTGAAACTCTTCCGAGGTTTTTTGAAAGTCTCGAAATAGATTTGTGTGTGAGAGAGAGAGAGAAAACAAAGAACTGCTGTCTCCAGCAAAAAAACCTCGAGAAGCAGCGATCGCTCCCCCCTCACAAAAGCGCTCTTCATTTTGTTTGCTCACAGAAACAAGAAGAAGAGGTAAGGAAAGCAGTCAACATGGAGCTCTTTGCGAGAGAGACTCTCTCTCTCTCTCTCTGTAGTAGTGGAGGATGCGGACGTGCTGCGTCTGCTCATTGTCTCGGTGGTGCTGATGCTGTTGCTGTGCACGATGCGTAGCTGAAGAAGCGAACAGCTCGACCCCACTCGTCTCCCTTTTCTTCAAAACACAGAATGTTGGCTCAACTGGTTGCGGATGTATGCCCTTCGTCGGCTTCGTTCTTCGGCTTTATGGGCGTCGCATCGGCCCTTGTCTTCGCAAGTAAGTTGCATGTTTGTGTGCATGTGCTAAAGCTCTCTGTCTGCCTTTAAAGGAAGTGTGTGTGTGTGTGCTGATATACGTGATGATGTGTGGTGTTATATGCAAAAAAGATCTCGGTGCCGCGTACGGTACGGCCAAGTCGGGTGTCGGTATCGCGTCGATGGGAGTGATGCGTCCTGAACTGGCCATGCGTAACAT